>CM055278.1:13098934-13159833 GCA_029237695.1 Conchocele bisecta
TAATCCCCCTACCTAAGGACCATGACCATGAGTTTAGTGACCATAGGCCCAATGGTTACCGAGGAAAAGACGTTTGAAAATGTTCACGGACGACGACGACGGACGACGACGGACGACGACGGACACATTGCGGTAACAATAGCTCACATGAGCATCGCTCAGGTGAGCTAAAAAGCCAAAGATGTCTACTGAGGGTCAAACCAGGTCTCTGGTCGGGATTCCGGTAAGGATGAATCCTGATCTTTAAATCACCCATTTAATACATGCTCCCAACGAATCACCACAGTGCTGTGACCTGAGAATTTGGGCTTATTGGATTTGTGATCAGTGTATCTCCAGATGAAATAGCACATTCCTGTAGCCTGATAACGATCTGTATTGCTTGTTAAAATCATGACATGATTTTTATTGATGGAACAGTGCTGATCCAAATCAGACCGTGCGGATGCACAGGCTGATCTGTATCTACACTGGTCGCAAGACGCATAAGCCCCATTTCTCCAGTCACAGCCTCATATTATCAGACTTACGAGTTGGACATAATAGAGAATAGTAGGTTAGTGCTGTGAATGGGAAGAAATATCTGGCGCGGCATGGAAACGGGAAAGGCGAGTCTCTGCCGAGCACATCCCGTTTCCGTGCCACACCAGATATTTTCCCCATTAACGGCACTAACCTGCTATTCTATTTATCCCATCAACACCTACAAATGGCATTAAAAAGTAACCCCAGCCACCACACATATTCATACGCAGTGATTAGGTCGTATTGACAGGATATCAAAATGTTTCACGGCACCGTGTTTCATGGCACATACGCACTGTGTTGACGGGATAAATCACAATACTTCTCCTGGCATACATGTTGACCAAACAGAAAAACGTTCTGCTCGAGTCACTGACTTGTGCTTTAACCTGTACACCCCTAAATAACAGGCAACGATGGTTACCTACTAGTTTATTAATCAAATGATGAAAAACACTGACAAACACTGTAGATCTTGATGAGCCGGCTCATCTGGATTTATTCGTTTGTTTGTTTGTTGGAGTTTAACGGCCTATCAACAGGTAAGGTCATTTAAGGCCGTACAAGTACAAATGGGGGGAAAATCCCAAAATCAGAACTGAATATTTACAATAACAAAACTATATATTCAGCCCTGAAATCAGAATAATCCTGATCTGGATTTACAGCGTGTTCAAACATTGGTAGGGTTACAAGGGTCAAGGGTCAAGGATGTTCAACAGCAATGCCATACACAAATGAGACATGCCATGTGATTTTGTACCTAAGAACATGTGCCATATCTCATGAAAGATCTTTACAAATAAAACGTACCTAAAAACATGTGCGATTTTTCACTAAATATATTTACAGAAAATGTGATATTTTCCGTAAACGACATCGAAAGATATTGTCATAGCAAATGCGAAATAGTTTTGCTATAAAAGTTTCGTCATCTTTCGACGTCATTTACAAAATATATCACATTTTCTCTAAATATATTTCATGAAAAATCGCACATGTTTTTAGGTACAAAATCGCATGGCATGTCTCACATGTTACACACTACAAGCATGACAGGGAATGTAATAAATTCAGCATTCACCCTATAAATAATCTTGCCATCACTGAAATTGTAATATCCTCATCCATTTTGGCTGTGATAATGTAATAAATTCAGTATAATAATTCTGCATACTTTTAATCATCAAATATATGCCGTCGTTAGTTCTATATTATAAATGCATTTCAGGAAAAATAAATGATTACTCCCTCAAAGTATACTTTGCTAGAAAAGTATACTTTGCAATGTTGGTGAAATCGGCTACAAATCACTTGAACCCAGGAGTGAATCCCGGTAAGGAATAATTACCGGTAACCATTCAGGTCTGACTCAAACTCTTGACAGCATCCGTATCTCAGCCATGTTCATTTGACAACTTTTGCCGTCATGGTTTGGAGAATATATGTTTCAGAAAGTATCCGCGTCTCAGTGACTCGTGATGACAATGTTTTCCTTGATCTCCGTCCATGGATAGCTATGTTTTCCACTGACTGTACTAGCTGCCAATACTCTGGTTTCATCTGCAACCGTGGATCACGAGGTTTTCTCCTCCTTGTAGTGGCGGTACTCCGGTTTCAACTCCCACATGTTCCTGTGTGGCACCTTCAGGTTGTAGATGCAGATCTCCTTCAATATCTCCTTCAGGTACGTCTGAAACACACAACCAATCACTGATTGGTCAATTTAAATGTATGCCACAAACAAGACTCATTGATTGGCCAATTTAAATGTGTGTCAGAAATAAGACTTGTTGATTGGTAGATTTGCATGTGAAGCTAAAACAAGACTTGTACTTGATTGGCCAAATTAAAATGTCTGTCTGTCTGAGCATAAAATACTTGACTGGTTAACTTGTGAGACGGTCAAAAGGCAGATGCATATCTTCTTCAGATATATCTGAAATAGGCAGTCATTAATTGATTGGTCAATTTAAATGTGCAACTGAAAAACAACACTCGTTGAATATCATACAGGGTATTTATTGGTCGAATTAAATGTTTATCTGAGCAGACGTCATTTGATTGGTTAATTTAAATCTCTGTTGGAAACAAACAGACATTGATTAATTGACAGAATGTCATTGATTGGTGCATTGAGAACATAGTCATTGATTGGTTGATTTAAATGGAGGTCTGAAAGAACCTGCTATTGATCTAAGCATTGATTTAGATGTCAGACAGACATTGATTCGTATACTTAACCCTTACTATGCTGAATTAAATTTTGTCATCTGCTGAAAATGTTTTATTTTCAATATTTCACGATAAAAACCTGTTTTGACAGTGTATGAGAATCGTCTCCACTGGAGACGATTCTCATGAGCTGTCAAAACTGATTTTTTTTTGTTAAGAATTAAGGCAAAAGTGAAAAACAGCTGACAACAATTTTCGTATCCTGCGTAGTGAGGGTTAACCCTGAAGCAGCTGCAGCAAGCACAGCAAACCAACCGAGACAAAAACATGAAGATTGCGAATAATCAGATGCACTCCGTTGCACAGATGGATGGATTGCCCAGACATTCTATTAACCCTGCTGAATTAAATTTTGTTGTCTGCTATTTATTTTCTATTTTTCTTATCAAAAACATGCTTTGACAGCACTGTAGAATTAGTTCCCTTGAAGTGCTGTCAAACCATATTTTTATTGACAAAGAAGGCCAAATATAAAACAACAGTGGGCAGCAATTTTCATTCGCAGCAGTCTAAGTACATGTATTAACCCTCACTATGCGGGAGACGAAAATTGTCGTCTGCTGTTTTTCACTTTTGCCTTAATTCTTAACACTAGATGGCTGCGGCCTGCATGTCGTGCCTTGGGGCGAGGCATGGACACTAAAAAAAGAGATATAGTAGACGGAAAAACTTTAACCAAAAAACTTTAACCGGACACACGTACGTACCGACGGACGTACGCCAAAGTGCCGACTATATCGCGCTTTCTGCAAGCGGTCGCGACAAAAACTTTAACCAAAAATTTCAAAGTAATTAGACCTTGACATTGGGCACAGGGGCCGCACGGGAGGGGGGTAGAATGAAAATATAGATGATGATAAACACCCATGTGAAGTTTCAAGGTAATGGGCTAAGCAGGTGCAGAGATATAGTACATGAAAAAACTTTAACAAAAAACTTCAAAGTAATTTGACATTGGGCACAGGGGCCACACGGGTGGTGGGTAGAATGAAAATAAGGATGATGATAAACAGGCATGTGAAGGTTTAAGGTAATGGGCAAAGTAGGTGCATATATATAGTACATGAAAAAACTTTAACCAAAAACTTTAAGCAAAAAGTTCAAAGTAATTTAACCTTGACAATTGGGCACAGGGGCCGCACGGGTGGGGGGTAGAATGAAAATATGGATGATGATAAACACCCATGTGAAGTTTCAAGGTAATGGGCAAAGCAGGTGCAGAGATATAGTATTAGGCCTTGGGCGTACTGGCATAAAATAGGTTTTTAGTACCATCTCTGCGCACCAAAGATTTTTGTTACCAAAGTGACTATACATATCTACTCTATATATTCCCGCATGATAGACCTCCAGAAGTAGTAGCTTAAGCCGCCAATGAAAAAGTACGTTACTACATGTAGGGGCATATTGTGTTGTGGAAGCAGTTTTAAAAGCACAAATACCCATAAACTTCAGGCATTGAATGCTTCATAGACATCTAAATGTTTATCAATCCATTTTATTAGGAATATGATGTACAGAAACCAACATGGCCGTCATTTTACACGAATTCTATGAATTATTTAAAGAAACAAGACACGCACGAGCAATTACATGTTGACACCACACACATATATAAAACTAACATAGCGGCACTGTGTTTAGCATATTGGTATTAATAATAATACGCAACAAAAACATAACTGTAATATTTGTGGCATAAAGGTGTTAATATTGCATATACAATATATAGCCGACCTTTTGAAATGTATATCCAGTTTCTGGTATATTTATATGCAACGTCGTTGTTTCAGCAGCCACATAATGGTTAATGCAAACGCAATTCTGATATGTGTATGACATGTTTATACAATGCTTATAAACCAATTTCACGATAAAAAGAGAAGTGTGCAAATCCAAAATGGCCGCCATTATATACGAATTTCGTAAATTATACTTATAACTTTAACGTCAATGTCGGTACCACATACCCGTTCAAAACTGCAAAGACCACACGCATTTTATACACATTCGTTGATCTACAGCTTACTAAAAGCATGAAAAGGAACATACACATATTAATTCGCATATTTAAGATATCCATTTCTGTAAAATTGGAACAGCAATTTCTGGAATTTATTTCACGTATTACACAGAACATATCAGACAAGCGCAAACCGATCAGCTTCGACGATTAAACCATTGGCATGCCTAAAGAAGTTTCTCTATACCCGTTTGAGGCAAATATAATTTGCATACTTTCAAAATGGCCGCCATTTCGTACAATATGTGTAGCAATGAAACTAAACCCCCATATATATTTTATCGGTAGAAGCTGAATAAAAATGATAATTATGTATTACATATCTGCTTTATTATGACTAGAAGCTGTACTACATACCTGTTTTTTACATTTACAATATAGTGTACTGTGTGCTTATCATTGTACAGGTGTTTTTTTTATTAAAAGTGTAATATCCACTACCAACGCTGATTAGTAATAATATATCTGTCTTAAGATTGGAACATATTGTATCATGTGTTATTCCATTTTGTATTTTGTCTCATGCATTACCATGCACTGCATACTGTGCAAGAAGAAACGTTTATATGAGTAACAAATTGTACACAATTCATATGACAAAATCAAAATTAAGCGAAATTATGTAATATAGCCAATTAATATAATATAACATACATCATGCATGCACTTTCAGCGGCAATTTAATCTATGCGCAAAATTACCGCCAACTAAGACTAAACAAAAGTTAGAAATGTCGACATTACACTACTGTTGTACACTGTTCTGTTATTACCACGTTGTGTACGTAAACATGTAATATAGATGACAATCCATTCAACCAACATGTGATATGAATATCATGAGTATATGAGGCTGACATACCTGTTTGAACACATAGCGAACATTATATATCACTTCATTCATTTAATAGTTTGTCCTTACTCATTGCTTACCTTATGTTGATTACTGACCCCAGGGAAACATGACGGCAAAGCAAGCAAGAAGGGTAGCATGTGTGTTTTGATCAGTAACATTACAAACAGTATCAAGATATCCACGACTATCGCCGAACACGTCTATCGAAACAACGTATACTAAGCGGTTCACGTTCTATTTCTAGCTGATTGCCTAAGTGTGTATTTGTGGGACCGTGTACCGCTAATCATGGAATCCATGTTAGTGCCAATTCAATACTCGACCTACATGCACGTATTTGACACATACTTATTTTCCAGGCCAGGAAATGGTGTTTGGTCAATCGGATGTATTATTTTCTATGTTCTATGCACATGCATGCTTAACCGAACTTAAGTGGATCAATATATGTTTTAGTTTCAGTGCAGATGGGCTATTAATAAGTACAACCCAATATGGAATGGATATGCCATTCGCTCATGTTGCACATTCATTGACATAAACTAGTTGTATACACAGATGAGTTTCTGACTAATCAACCATATGTATGCTAATTGTTCGACTTGCATGCTGCGTACATATGCATGAATTCCATAACCAGCAGAGTATGATTCAGAACTGTAAGTACATTTAATAATATAACAATGTTAAACATTTCATGTAAACCAATATAAAATAAATCAATACTCCAACTGCTGGTCGTGGAATGCATGTTTGTGTCACGTTCAAAGCTCCGCCGCTATATGCGTGTTATGTGTTTAACCGGATGTATTGTGTTTCTAGTATACATAGGTTCATGTGTCTCCTTTGGGTATTGTGTTATATATTGTCCATAGTATAGCATGCACAAAGATAATGAGCAAGGACAACAACAAAACATTTATGAAACGGCCATAGAAATAATTTATCCACATGGGTTGTTTATCATATCTGGAACGATAACAAACAGAACTAGGAATACATGTATGAACTTGTATCATGAAACATGAAGACTATAGGCAAATGAATAATGATGCTGGGATAAAACCACTATGTGGACGTATATGTTTAGACCAATTTCTCGTGACACATTATGGTGGATGCTGACATGTGGTAGATAGAATGTATCACCATGCTTTGGTTTTCCACACACAGCTTGTCATACAGTGCACCTCTTTTCTGTTATTACCAATGTACAGTGGTCTATTATATGTGGTCTCATTTCGGTATATTGTCAATATTCTGAATAAAACAAGCAGTACAGCAGCTAACTTTGGACAGGTACAAAGTAGAAGTATTATATGTTCAGCTCTAGGTTTGATGCCCCAACCAGGAGGATGCAGCAAGTACTGACAGTGCGCATTAATACTACTAAGACCAAAACAAAACTATTTTATTACAATATAATATCCACCCAGTATGTGCAGCATGCCAAGGGGTAAAACAATCTCCTTTTCGTTTCTTTGTTTATTTTCATAAATCCGCCGATAACATAAACATGATAAATTGTAATATTTCGTAAATGTGTTGTATTTTCTGTTAACCATTACATACTGTTTGCATATTTGCGATACATGATTTTATTCTATAGCTACCCCAAGGCCAATAGTCAGTCAAATGACGTTTGCGCTAAAGCTTCTGGCAAAATTTGTGTTAATATACTATCCGTCAATCGGATTGGCGGCCGGGGTTATCCATTGATGTCAGAATATTAGTTTTATATTGTTTATTTGTAAAGTACCTTGCCATTAATATACAATGCATACACCAAGTTGATATCTCTACTGTATTCCTATTACGACCGCATGCTAGTAACATTGGCTGAACGAGCAATTGCCGTTAAACGAGGATGGCTGGTATACTTTTGATAGGAAAATTCAAATTAGTACTTAATTAAGGGCCTATCAATTAACAGTTAATAGTCGACCCAGATATAGTGAGTATGCCAATTTATGTACATGTACATTTTTTTTTTTTATGCTTATATTTAACGGCGGCACTGGCTCTAGGACCTTGCATGCCGTCTCCCAAGAATGGGAGAATGAACGGAGGTAGAGACTTTTTGAGAGAAGCCGGTAATTCGTATTTACAGAGCAACTACGAATTATCGGTACCCATTTACAGCTGGGTGAACTGGAGCAGTGTGGATAAAGTGTCTTGCTCAAGGACACAACGCACGCCGCTAGTCAGGCTCGAACCCACGACCCTTGGATCAGTAGTCCGACACACTAACCATTACGCCACGGCGCTCCACGTACATGTACATAAATGACAAAATGCCTGTAAAATGGCGGCCATCTTTGATTTATACAAATTATAATTATATTCCTTTAAAATATGAGAAATAAATCTTTTGCAATGCGTCACCTCATATGTGTCAGAAATTGTTATCATTTCCCTTCTGGTATTACTGGTACAAAATGATGCAATTTCTGTTACCAGATTAACACTGGCCGCCACCATTTTTCATATATATTAAATTGTTAATTATCTTCTGACATATGCCATTGTTACGGTTTAATCCTGATTGTCCCACATTTGAGTGTCCAGTAGTCCTGATTGTCCCACATTTGGTTTGTACAGGTAACTGGATTTTGCAGATTTCAGGCTATAGTCTTTTTCAATAAAGTGACATTGTATGCCAGTTATACTTGTATATATGTAAATATAAATAAAATAAATATATTAATAAAAAATAAAGTGGCATACAATGTTGTTATAAGTTTTAGTTTAAATTAGTGTTTCAAAGTGTGTATTGTTAAATAATCCAATTATCTACAGTTCTTTGATGATTAGTAAAGCCGATTCTAATGTACTGATAATGTACTGACAAAACAGGTGTATTTTCTTGTATCACAGTGGCACAGTGACATGGATACAAATATAGTGTTAGTGTTGTACAAAATGGATATGATTCCTAACAAAAAGTTACCGGCATTCATGACTAGATTACATTTATCTGCACATAATTTACGTATTGAAACTGGATGTTTCACTTTGTACATGTTATATTAGTATATCCAAATTACAGAACACGAAGAGCTAGACCCGCGCTTATAGAGCTTTCTGAGCACGTACTCGGGACGTGTACGCGGGGTCGAGATGGGTGATTGGTCGTGCCTGAGCATGGCTCAGCATCGGCTGATCTCTCTTCCCGACTTCGGTCGCGGGAACGAGATGCGTGATCGGAAATATTAGAAACTGTATAGTTTACGTAAAATAAAATATTCTTCTTCTATAACTGCAATAGCGTTATTAAAAGTTTCTTATCAACTTCTGTTTTTCATTTTAATCCTGTATCTCCAACTTGAAAGTGGAAACAGAGCATACTACAAATAACCCTAGGGCTATGATATTACCTGTAACAAAATCCTGATTGTCCCACATGGAAAATGACCAGATTTAACAAATGTGGGACAATCAGGATGACACCCATTGTTACCACGATTGTGTATAATCATCTTGTGAGCCCGTCTATTTTGCCTTGTATTGAAGATGTTCATGACAGGCAGTGTGTGCCAACTGATCAGCATAAGCAACATAATTTGTATAAAATGGCGGCCATCTTGGATTTATTGAACATGTAGATATCACGAAATAGCCTGGTAAACCGGTGGATGCATTATATTTATTAATTATCCGAAGTTGGTTGACATATTCCCTTCGTTTACATCAGAGTGAAATTCTATAAAATAATGTAATTTTCAACAATTACTGCCATCTTGTTTGTGGAACTTAACAAGTGAGCATGACTGCCATGATGCTATTAACACATGTAATGTTCAGAATACATATATCTGAACGACTGATGGCCGTATTACTTCATAACTAGTGTTTGGTACCCACATTGATAGCACGTCTTTGTCAATTTATTTACATATTTTAGGAAATTCCTGTAAAATGGCGGCCATCTTGGATTTTCACAAGCTCGGTTCAAGCTTATATAGATTGTTATATATTCGATAATGTATTAGCTATTAAATAAATGAAGATGCGCCAATATGACCCTTCTAATATTGGTTTCACAATGTAATATATATCCTACGGTAGCCGATGCTTTTTTCACTGGCAGCCATCTTGTTTATGCAAATTAGTGGGCTTAAGCTACTATTTTGAAAAGTCTATCATGCGGAAATATATACAGTATGTGTGTCTAAACACATTGGCACCAGAAATCTTTGGTGCGCTCGGATGGTACCGACAACCCTAACGCGCCCAGGGCCTATATAACGAAAAACTTTAACCAAAAAACTTCAACCAAAAACTTTAACCAAAAACTTCAAAGTAATTTGACCTTGACATTGGGCACAAGGGCCGCACGGGAGGGGGGTAGAATGAAAATATAGATGATGATAAATACCCATGTGAAGTTTCAAGGTAATGGGCAAAGCAGTTGCAGAGATTGGCACCAGAAATCTTTGGTGCGCTCGGATGGTACCGACAACCCTAACGCGCCCAGGGCCTATATAACGAAAAACTTTAACCAAAAAACTTAACCAAAAAACTTTAACCAAAAAACTTTAACCGGACACACGTACGTACGTACGTACGCCAAAGTGCCGACTATATCGCGCTTTCCGCAAGCGGGCGCGACAAGTACGCCAAAGTGCCAACTATATTGCGCTATCCGCAAGCGGGCGCGACAATAAAACCGGTATTGACAGCACATGAGAATAATCTCCAGTGGAGATGATTCTTGTGCGCTGTCAAAACAGGTTTTTGTCGAGAAATATTTAAAATAAGACATTTCCGGCAGACGACAAAATTTAATTCAGCCTAGCAGGGTTAAGCTGACTCAACAAAAATATGTCAAACAGAATTCCAATATTATTTGCATTATGAATTTACAAGTAATTCTGTGTAGTCACCATTACCGGTACATTACATGTACAGTACTTTAACCCTTACACCGCTATCTTATTTTTTTTTCATCTGCTGTTTGTTTTCTATTTTCCATTTTTATCATCAAAACCATGCTTTGACAGCACTTTAGAATAATTTCCGACATGCTTTGGCAGCACTTCAGAATCATTTCCATTGGAAATTATTCTGAAGTGCTGTCAAACCATGTTTTTTATTGAGAAATAAGGCAAGATATGAAAGCAACAGCAGATGACAATTGTTGTGTGGAGCGGTCTAAGGGTTATAATTTGGTTAACCCTTTCACCCGTAAATATGTCACATGGACTGACTGGTCAATTCCATTATTTTCTACATCTTTAAATACTGGCAAAACTGCGATCCTGATGAGACGGCTCGTTAAGAGTCGGCTCATCCGGATCTACAGTGATTGTGAATATTGTAATTATGGCCTGTGGGGTCGAGTGTTGATTTGGGTTTACATCCGTTATAAATGGGTCAAGGTCATGCTGAATGACCTCACTGACATCAATGTTAGGAACGTACAGTGTTCAATGAAGATCTAACTGGATATATTTGAAATTGTATATTAGTGGTTTATAATGAATGGCAAATAGTCTCGACCCTAATCAGTTATGTCTGGTTGTACTAAAACATATCCAATGTTGGCAGATTCTGGGGGCATATGGTTTGAAATTTTGTACAAATGAATAAGCAATTCTGGCAAGAGACATATGCATGTTAAAGGTACAATTGCCCACTCAGTAGGCACAAAATGTTACAAACTTTTCTCCCGAATTTTCTTATTCTTCACTGAAAGTATATGTTGTTACCACTCATCTGAACCGTCTCGTTGAGACATACTTATAGTGAGAAATAAGGAAAATAGGTTTTTGATTAAACAAAATAGAGTATTAATACATGAAACTGGGTAATGGAATTAGTTTTCAACATGTGAATGCATGTAATGAATGAGATGGACTTGGGGACCATCTTCTTAAGTGTTCTCCTATACATTGCTTGCTGTGTCATTAAATATTAACCATCTCCAACTGTGGTATCCATTTTCCACTTATAAACTGAATGTTATCTGCTGCCGAGACTGGAGAAATGGGGCTTATGGTATTCGCGACCAGTGGAGGTCCAGATCAGCCTGCGCATCCGCACAGTCTGATCAGGATCTGCACGGTTTGCCATTCCACCAATCAAACAGCCGTCATGCTTCCAACAATAAATATAGATAGTTATCAGGCTACACGAGTGTGACAACGTTATTTGATAAGGAGCTACACTGGTCACAAATCCTATTTGCCAGATTTCTCCAGTCACAGCCACATACATATGTAGTCGAGACTGGCGAAATGGGGCTTATGGCATTTGCGAACAGCATAGATCCAGATCAGCCTGCGCATCCGCACAGTCTGATCTAGATCAGCACTTGTCACCAATTATTCGGTGAAACACCCGTCAGGCTAACATTAGAGTATATATCCTTAAGGACCCGTTCTACACCTGATCATCGTTTGATTCAAAGATAATTGCTTCGTAAATATAATAGAATATATGTATAACATATATGTGAATACTGCCTCGTTACTGTATTCTATACAGCACATGGAATGGCCAAGTCTGCCATCTTTGTGTGTTCCAGCCATCAGCCAGTTACACCTGTGCTGCCGTTTGACAAAGAACTCAAAATGTGAAATAGAACATATGATATAATCTAGCTATTAAATCATATGTAGAAAAGCCAGGAGAACGGACTCCTATCAATTATATTACACCAAACTGTAAAATATGTCAGTTTTCTGGACAGATTTGTGCCCGTGTTTTTAAAATCATGAACCACCATTATAAATACACACATACACAGAAAATTGCACAGTTTATCACTTTTACCTGGCCAAACACACAACACATACCATATATACCCACTACTGTACTCTGTTATTAGCTATCAAAACCAATGACATGTAAGCAGTTACGTGAGTGTATTGTCCCTAGTGTCTACTCACCTATTATGCGAGTAGATATGGCTTTACCTATGGGTAACTACAGTGTACACTAACAATAGGCTGTGCATCAGACTGAAAAGTTTACACATCAAAATTTATTTTGAGATTGATGGGAGAAGTGCTCAGATATCTTGTCTTTTGTATAGTTTGCTGCCATAATATTTATAGCTTGCCGTTGTCATATCTATCTATTATGTATTACACCAAATTTTATTTGGTTTACTGTCACATTATTTGCTGTATATGTCAAACGCACGACGTGATGAAACTGTACGATGGCTTGTACATACATAGATGGCGGAGATGCCAACTCAATGCTCCATATCGTATACAGTAACAAGACAATATTCACATATGTTATATCATATATCACATCACTCTTATCATTGAAGTCCAGTGTATCTATCTATGACCTAATTCCTTAACCCTTTCAACACCAAGTAACTTAATAGGATGTTCCATGCCAATGTTTCACGCTATTTCATTAATTTTCTTCATTCAAATTATCCCATTCTTCTAAAAGGGTAATCTGTACGACGTTTAAAATTATTAACAAACAGTGGAGATCCTGATGAGACGGCTCGTTACGAGCCGGCTCATCTGGATCTGCACTGTTTGCAAACATTGTCTCTATAGAGGTATGTGGTGTTGAAAGGGCTAAGGTGCAAGGGTGCGCTAACAGATCAGGAGCTAGACTGGACACCACAAGGCCATAAGCCCAATGTCAGCCGTCACAGTCACAACTGAACATTCAATAAAATATGTAGGCTGGATCTGATGAAATACCAAGGCTATCATGCTAAAACATGTTTGTCTTTTTGGCAAAATGACAAGATACACGTACCAGAGCGTTTCCCCCAAAAATAATAATAATTAAATTTTATGAACCGAAATATTCATTGATAATATTGTTTGTATAAGTCTTTGTCATTTTCGATAAATATTTAATATATTATAAGGTCAAGTTTCTCCTATCTAGGCTCAAACTTGTTACATGTCACAACAAAATAGGCCAAACTAATATTAACCCTTAGACCGCTACTCACAACAATTTTCGTCTGATGTTGCGTTTATATCTTGCCTTATAATGTCATTTCTCAATAAAAACATGGTCTGACAGCACTTTAGAATCATTTCCAATGGAAATGATTCTAAAGTGCTGTCAAAGCATGTTGTAAATTATTCTCAAGCGCTGTCAAAGCATGTTTTTGATGATAAAAAGTGAAAATAGAAAATAAACAGCAGATGTCAAAAAAATTAGGATAGCGGTTTAAAGGTTAACTAGAAATTGTGCTTGCAAACACAGGAATATTCACCCCTTAGCATAATTTAGCATGATATGCATCAAGTGTTTCAGCAACCTTGCGAATATCAAATAGGTCAAGGTTATGTGAGTGTGTGGCATATGTCCACATGTATTATGTGTGCGAATGTGAAATAATTAAGGCATAATGGAGAAATAAACATTTTGATGGAAATGACCAAAGACTGACGGTACTTCAAGAGCAAATCAACATGCCCCCCCCCCCACCCCCCCCCGCTCACCCTGCTACCGCAACACTAGTGTAGCTCATGATCAGTTAACAGACTCGTGCTAACCTTGACAGACACCAACATTTGGTCAGAAGCATTAATTTGCTTGTTTGTTTGTTTGTTTGTTGGGGTTTAATGGCCTATCAACAGCTAAGGTCATTTAAGGCCGGGTCAATGGGTTTAGTACTAAATCCCATATATTACCTGTACAAGTACATATACATGTTCAAGTACATGTACAAATAGGGAGAAAATCCCAAAATCAGAACTGAATATTTACAATAAAAAAACTATATATTCAGCCCTGAGATCAGAATAATCCTGATTTGATGCCAGGTCCTCGCCACACCATAATCACTTGGCCCCCTCCCAAAAGCAGTAGGATCAGTAGTAATCTTACTACTTTATAATGGGCAATAACCCAATTCAACTCCCAGGTAACAAAAGAGCCACTGATAAAAACAAACATACCCGAGGGCCAAACCAGGCAAATCGTGATTCCTATAAGGAGGAACCCCAACCGCTAATTTACGCCGTCGCGTTCGCCCGACCACCACCCACTCAGAAGCATTAGCCTTGATTTGCCGACTACATACCAACTATTATTATATGACTGAGAAGTCCAGTCAATGATATTGCCCAATAGTCACATGATTGCGGACATATATGATATTCACCTGAATATCAGTCTCGGACTCGTCTCGCTCACGAGTCCGAGAGCGACATTCTAAAAGTGATAATGACCTGGATGCGCGAGTCACTGATCACGCAACGGAAACATGACACGGTTCAATGACGAGCCAATTGAATAAAACTACGCAAATCGTATCATCCAATCAGCAACAAGCTTACAAACGCACTTGACAGCAAAACAACAACAATGGATGTAAACTGAAGCTAACTTGTACATAAATGTCAGTCGGGTTTCAGCAAAACCACAAGTCATATAATAAAATAATTATTGTCTTTTTAGTCGGTGTACACGAGATTTACAGACCTGAGAAAAGTCATATAAGTCATATATGACTTTTCTCAGGTCCGTAACTCTCGTGGACACCGACTCAAAAGTCAATAATTGTATAATGTAGCCACAGATCAGACTGACCAAATCAGCAGTCTGACTCCAGGGGCTACACTATTCACCAAGACAGATGACCCATTTTTCTTATGATTCATCACATTTATAGCCGAATAATAAATCTTATTGCAGGAGTAATAAATATTATATGCCAATTAGGCCAGACCTACATACCTGTTAACTGGTATTATCGTGTTTGTTTTTCAGGATATGCCATTTTATTTCTCGAAAATCCTAAATCATTTCTTTATATGTGCTATGTCGCTACAACCATTTGAACCACCTCGTAGAGTGATCACAACATATACTTTCATCAATAAATTATTTGTTTATTTAAAGGTGTTTAATGGCCTGTCAACAGACATGGTAATTTTAGGCCGGGTTAATTGGTTTTAATCCCATATTTCACCGACAGAGATAGGGCGAAAATCACCAACTTAGAACTTGCGAAAATCACCAACTTAGAACTTAATATTACATGAAAAATACATATTCATCCCTGAAATTAGAATAACCTGATCTGGTGCCAGGTGCTTGGGCTATGACCGTCTAATGCTGGACAATCAATAGACCTGCCTTATAAATAGGTGACTGAACTTGGAAAACTTCCCTTAGAACTAATTCTTGGGCATTATTGACTAAAAAATTGGCGGAATTTGTTTGTTTGACGTTCGTCAGAACCAACAAACTCTGCCAATTGTAATGTCATGGATGCCTCGGAAGTCGTTCGAGGGGAAGTTACTTGTGGTTTTCCAAGTTTGGTAACCTATTTATAACCTGGGTTTATTATAGGACTAAGTTTTCTAAGTTCGGTAACCCATTTATAGGACCAGTTTATTGCAGGATTAAGGTAAGTTGCTAGTGATTTTCCATAATTGAGAAACTCTGGAGAACTTCTTAATGTACTGGACACACAGACGGACCCACGGACACACAGTCCAAACACTATATGACTGACACACACACGGACACACAGTCCAAACACTATATGACTGACACACACACGGACACACAGTCCAAACACTATATGCCTCCGGCTCTACCGAGACTGGGGGCATAACAAATATGCAACAAGAGTTGTCAGAGAACAACGAAGCGCGCCCGGTGGCAGCAAAGGAACCGAGGGCACATTTGAAAACACAACGTGCTGGATAAGGGAAACAAAATTTATGAGCCATTTACCAGAGCGTGTTAAGGTTTCGAGCGTACAAAGTATTTGATCTTGACCCTGGGCTTAGCAGAGGTAGAGGACCCTTGGAGCAATGCGTGTGTGAAATAGGAAGCAAATCCAAGCAAGGAAACAGAAAATATAGGCCATTTACCCGAGCGTCCGAGCGCTAAGGTTTCGAGATGTACAAAGTATGTGACCTTGACCCTGGGCTTAGGAGGGGCGGCACGGACGTGGATTTGCCACAGCAGAGTAGAGGACCCTTGGAGCAATGCGTGTGTGAAATATGAAGCAAATCCAAGAAAGGAAACAGAAAATATAGGCCATTATTTACCCGAGCGACTGAGCGTTAAGGTTTCGAGATGCACAAAGTATGTGACCTTGACCCTGGGCTTAGAAGGGGCGGCACGGACGTGGATTTGCCACAGCGCAGTAGAGGACCCTTGGAGCAATGCGTGTGTGAAATATGAAGCAAATACAAGCCAGGAAACATAAAACATAGGCCATTATAATTTTTAAAGACAGACGGACAGACGGACGGACGGACAGACAGACGGACGCCTACGACGACGAGGGTATGCCATAAGCACGGCTTCCTTTGGAAGGCGCGCTAAAACAGCAGACGACAATATTCGATTCCCAACTTTTAACTCTATTTAACAATATTTCATTCAGCACTGTAAGGGTTAAGGGCTAAACATAAGACGCGCTGGCTTTAGTCTCGAGATTAGACACCATCAACATAAGATCTCCAAACGTGATTTATTATAATTATGTAAACCGCTTTGGTACGTGTTTGATATTAATAACGTAGCTGGTGAATACAGCAATTTCTTATTTCTTCCCAAAAATAATTATTCATTCACTAGTATGTACTTGAAAGCTGTGAAGTAAAAGAAGTCGATGAAATTTAACCATTACACCGCTATCTTAATTTTTTGTTGTCTGCTGTTTATTTTCTATTTAACATTTTTATCATCAAAAACAAGCTTTGACAGCACTTTAGAATAATTTACAACATGCTTTCACAGCACTGCAGAATAATTTCCACTGGAAATGATTCTGAAGTGCTGTCAAACCATGTTTTTATTGAGAAATAAGGCAATATATAAAATCAACAGCAGACGGCAATTGGTGTGTGTAGCGGTCTAAGTGTATGACTCTGAATTACATCAATCCAGATAGAAGGCGAGACAGCACACTGGAGTATATGAAAAGGAAACCAGTGTAGACGTACCGTATGGCGGATAAGACAGCGCAAATGTGTACACTGATATGGATCTACGCTGTAATGGTATATTGTAAATGTATATGAAAATAGATAAAAGATCAAGATAAATGGTATATCGCCGAGTCATCGACTGACAAACAAAACCTTAGTACTTACAATGCTGAATTACATTTGTCGTCTGCTGTTTATTTTCTATACACCATTTTTCTATCCAAATGGAAATGATTCTAAGCTTTGTCAAACCATGTTTTATTAAGAAGACAAATTACAAAACAACAGCAGACGACAGTTTCTGTTTTACCATTTTTCACTTCAAAAACATGATTTGACAACACTTTTGAATGTTTTATTGAGAAAGAAGACAAAATATAAAACAACAGCGCACCTTGCACCTTACACCGCTATATTATTTTTTGTCGTCTGCTGTTTATTTTCTATTTTTATCACCAAAAACATGCTTTGACAGCACTTTCGAATAATTTACAACATGCTTTGACAGCACTTCAGAATCATTTCCATTGGAAATGATTCTGAAGTGCTGTCAAACCATGTTTTTATTGAGAATTAAGGCAAGATATAAAAGCAACATTTCCGATATGCTTTGACAGCAACAGCAGACGACAATTGTTGTGTGTAGCGGTCTAAGGCATAGGATGTTTACAACAATTGCAGACCAATCACCCCTTTGAATGGGGGGGGGGGGATTTAGATCACCTTCTAAAGTGTTGTCAATGCATCGTTTTGATGAGAACAAGAGTTGTCAGAAGACAACGAAGCTCGCCTGTTGGCAGCTTTCATTCAAACTTGGCACAGTTGTATAAAAACATGAATATTATATAACTTGACCTTGGGATAAGGGGTGTGCGGTGGACCTTCACATTGAGGTCAGTGGTGGAAGGTGGGTCGTGGATTTGATATAGCATGATATAGCATATTAAGATGAATGCATGTATGAAATATCAATGCGTTCCCTGAAAAGAGAAGGAAAACAAAATTTAACCCAGCGTTAAGTTTATGAACAAAATAAGTTTCTACAGCATGATAGCTATTCACATGAGGAATGCATGTATAAATGTGCTAAGTTTGTGACCTTGGCCTTGGCGAAAGGGGTGGGGGGGTGGGTCATGGATTTGCTGTGGCACAATAGAGTATCATCAGATGAATGCATGTATGAAATATGAAGGTGTTCCCTGTAAAGAAACAGAAGTTATAACGTACAAGACATTTACTCCAACGTTAAGTTTATGATGTTGATCTTGGGGAAAGGGGTGGGGTGGGTCATGGATTTGCTGTAGCACAGTAGATGATAATCAGATGAATGCATGTATGAAATATCAAAGCGTTCAAAGTGTGAAGAAACGGACGTTACACAACATTTACCCCAATGTAAAGTTTATGAACATGCTAAGTTTGTGACCTTGACCTTGGGATAAGGGTTAGGTGGTGGGTTGTGGATTTGCTACAGCATGATAGAGGGTCATCTGAGGAATGTATGTATGAAATATCAAGGCGTTCAATCAAAGGAAACAGTTGTTATCAGACATTTACCCCAACGTTAAATTTATGAATGTGTCAAGTTTGTGACCTTGACCTTGGGGTAAGGGGTGGGTGGTGGGTCATGGAATTGCTATAGCACGATAGAGTATCATCAGATGAATGCATGTATGAAATATCAAGGTGTTCCATGAAAGGAAACAGATGTTATAAGACATTTACCCCAACGTTAAGTTTATGAATGTGCTAAGTTTGCGACCGTGACCTTGGGGAAAGGGGTGGGGGTTGATCATGGATTTGCTATAGCACAATAGAGTATCATCAGATGAATGCATGTATGAAATATCAAGGTGTTCAAAGTGTAAAGAAATAGAAGTTACACACACTTTACCCCACGTTAAGTTTTATGAACATGCTAAGTTTGTGACCTGACATTGGGTAATGGTTGGTGGTGGGTTGTGGATTTGCTACAGCAATGACAGAGGGTCATCTGAGAAATGTATGAAATAGCAAGGCGTTCCATGAAAGGAAACAGATATTTACCCCAACGTTCGGTTTATGAATGTACTAAGTTTGTGACCTTGACCTTGGGGTAAGGGATGGGCGGTGGGTCATGGATTTGCTATAGCACAATAGAGTATCATCAGGTGAATACATATTTGAAATATCAAGGCGTTCCTTGAAAGGAAACAGATGTTATAATACATTTACCCCAACATTAAGTTTATGAATGTGCTAAGATTGTGACCTTGACCTTGGGGAAAGGGGTGGGCGGTGAGTCCTGAATTTGCTATAGCACGATAGAGTATCATCAGATGAATGCATGTATGAAATATGAAGGCGTTCCCTGTAAATAAACAGAAGTTACACAACATTTACCCCAACATTAAGTTTATGAATATGCTAAGTTTGTGACCTTGACCTTGGGGTAATGATTGGGTGGGCGATGGGTCATGGATTTGCTATAGCACGATAGAGTATCATCAGATGAATGCATGAATGAAATATCAAGGCGTTCCATGAAAGGAAACAGATGTTATAAGACATTTACCCCAACGTTAAGTTTATGAATGTGCTACATTTGTGACCTTGACCTTGGGGTAAGGGCTGGGTGGTGGGTCATGGATTTGCTACAGCATGATACAGGGTCATCTGAGGAATGCACGTATGAAATAACAAGGTGTTCCATGAACGGAAACAGAAGTTATAAGAAATTTACCCCAACGTTAAGTTTATGAATGTGCCAAGTTTGTAACCTTGACCTTGGGGTGGGGTAAGGGCTGGGTGGTGGGTCATGAATTTGCTACAGCATGATAGCGGGTCATCTGAGGAATGCCTGTATGAAATAACAAGGTGTTCCATGAAAGGAAACAGATGTTATAAGACATTTACCCCAACGTTAAGTTTATGAATGTGCTACGTTTGTGACCTTGACCTTGGGGTAAGGGCTGGGTGGTGGGTCATGGATTTGCTACAGCATGATACAGGGTCATCTGAGGAATGCATGTATGAAATAACAAGGTGTTCCATGAACGAAAACAGAAGTTATAAGAAATTTACCCCAACGTTAAGTTTATGAATGTGCCAAGTTTGTAACCTTGACCTTGGAGTAAGGGCTGGGTGGTGGGTCATGGATTTGCTACAGCATGATAGCTGGTCATCTGAGGAATGCATGTATGAAATAACAAGGTGTTCCATGAAAGGAAACAGAAGTTATAAGACATTTACCCAACGTTAAGTGTATGAGTGTGCCAAGTTTGTGACCTTGACCTTGGGGTAAGAGCTGGGTGGTGGGTCATGCATTTGCTACAGCATGATAGAGTGTCATCTGAGGAATGCATGTATGAAATAACAAGGTGTTCCATGAAAGGAAACAGAAGTTATCAGACATTTACCCAACGTTAAGTTTATGAATGTGCCAAGTTTGTGACCTTTACCTTGGGGTAAGGGCTGGGTGGTGGGTCATGGATTTACTACAGCATGATAGAGGGTCATCTGAGGAATGCATGTATGAAATAACAAGGTGTTCCATGAAAGGAAACAGAAGTTATAAGACATTTACCCAACGTTAAGTTTATGAATGTGTCAAGTTTGTGACCTTGACCTTGGGGTAAGGGCTGGGTGGTGAGGTATGGATTTGCTACAGTATGATAGAGGGTCATCTGAGAAATGCATGTATGAAATAACAAGGTGTTCCATGAAAGGAAACAGAAGTTATAAGACATTTACCCAACGTTAAGTTTGTGGACGACGCTGACGCCGACGCCGCCGGGGGTATGCCATAAGCTCTTCTGCACTTTGTGCAGGCGAGCTAAAAATGGAAAATAAAAAAATAAACAGCAGACATCAAAATTTAATTCAGCAGTGTAAGGGTTAAAGATTGTGTGTGTTTCAGATTTACAATGAACATTGTTGCCTAAAGAACAAAGGCATCATTATCGCTGGCAGCCTTGACAATAAAAAGAAACAAGAGGGCCATTGTGGCCCGATACCGCTCACCACTTATAATAAAATTGCAAGTAAATCTGAGAGAACTTTATACATTCAATATTCCAACAAAGTTTTGTCGAAACGAGTCTGGCGATTATAATGGGAAGATCGACATTGTTTAAAGAATTTGTCCAACTTTATACGGCGGCCATATTCCAATTTGAAACATCTGTAAGTGTTTCACCGAAAGACAATAACTATGATGTTTGGCCAGCATTGGCCAGCCAAGCAGTTAGTAAGACAAAAATCCACCACGGAAGCGGTGTTTTGTCTGCCGAGATATTTGACTGTTACATGATCATGGGCATGTGCTAAAGTAAGCATCACAAAAACCATCAGAGAAGTGCATGCTTAAAACAAGAAAGTATTTGACATAAAAAAAGGTCAAAAAAGGTCAACGTCATGTTAATGGAGCCATGCGTGTGTTCAAAATGCTTACATGCATCTAGTGTCCAAATATTGAAGCAATCCAAGTAATATTATTGTTATACGATGATGAAAAAACTTGTACAAACTTTTTGATGCAAAATATCAAATGTCCAAACACGGAAGCAATTAATCCATCAAGTGACATTAATGTTATACAATTATGAAGAAATTTGTACAAGCTTTTTGACGCAAACAAAATGGCTAAGTGTTTCCGCAAACATGTGAAGATAAAAAAGGTCAAGGTCATGTTAACGATGGCATAGGGTATTCCGAATGATCACATGTATCAAGTGTCCAAATATTGAAGCAATCCATTTAGTAATATTAAAATTATATCTTGATGAAGAAATTGTAAAAACATTTTGACAAAAATAAAAGTGTGAAGGTAAACAAGAGGGCCATGATGGCCCTAATTCGCTAACCTGACTCCATGAACACCAGAGGAGAATGTGACATTGAGTTCATGTGTTTTAAATTTTAAAAAAATTGTGCTATTTTTAGATGGCGGTCATCTTGGATTAAGCGATGACTCATTTTACCAAATCTGAAAATACTTAACCCAAGGATCTCAACTTACCATGAAGTTTGGCCAGCATCGGCCATGTGGTTCCTGAGAAAAATACGTTCAAAATCTTGAATAAATGGACCTTTTGGAGGCCATCATGGATGACATAATCATCCGATTCTGACAAATATTGCACCAGAGCAATCGCCTCATCGATACCTTCAATTTGATATATGACATGAGCATATTTGGTCAAAAATAAAATTTGACCCCATGGGCCACGCCCATTTTTTACCCCGGGGTCACCATTTTAACACCTTTGAAAGAGCATTCTACGTCGATCATTCCTACCAAGTTTCATCGAAATCCGGCTGGCGGTTCATGAGAAGATTTTTTAAGAATTTGTGCTATTTTTAGACGGCGGCCATCTTGGATTTAGCAACGACCTCCATTTTAACAAATCTGAAAAGGCTTCACCCATGGACCATAACTGTGAAGTGTGGCCACCATGGGCCAAGCGGTTTGTGTGAAGAAGAATTTTGAAATCTGTAATAAAAGAACGACCTTTTGACCTTTTGGTGGCCATCTTGGATGACATGACCATCCAATTTCGACAAAAAATGTACCAAAACGATTGCCTCTTTGAAACCTTCAATTTGATATAGACATGACCATATTCGGCCACGCCCATTTTTGACCCCGGGGTCACCATTTTAACAACTTTGATAGAGCATTGTACATCGATCAGTCCTACCAAGGTTCGTTGAAATCCGGCTGGCGGTTCATGAGAAGAAGATTTTTTAAGAATTTATGCTATTTTTACACGGCGGCCATCTTGGATTAGCGATGACCTCCATTTTAACAAATCTGAAAAGGCTTCACCCACGGACCATAAGCTTGGCTACCATGGGCCAAGTGGGTCATGTGAAGAAGAATTTTGAAATCTCTAATAAAAGAACGACCTTTTGACGTTTCGGCGGCTATCTTGGATGACATAATCATCCGATCTCGACAAAAAATGCACCAGAGTGATCGCCTCGTTGATACCTTCTATTTGATATATGACATGACCATATTCGGTCAAAAATAAAATTTGACCCCACGGGCCACGCCACGCCACGCCCATTTTTGACCCCGCTGTCACCATTTCAACAACTTTGAAAGAGCATTGTACATCGATCATTCCTACCAAGTTTTGTCGAAATCCAGTTGGCGGTTCTTGAGAACAAGTTTTTTGAAAAATTGTGCTTTTTTAGATGGCGGCCATCTTGGATTATGTAATGACGTCATTTTAACAATTTTGTAATCCCCCTACCTAAGGACCATGACCATGTAGTTTGGTGACTATAGGCCCAATGGTTACCGAGGAGAAGACGTTTGAAAGTGTTCACGGACTGGCGACGGACGAAGGATGGACGACGGACACATTGCAGTAACAATAGCTCACATGAGCTTCGCTCAGGTGAGCTAAAAAAAGGTCAAGGTCATGATAATGGCGGCATGAGTGTGTTCCAAATGCTCACATGTATTAAATGTCCAAATATTGAAGCAATCTGTCAAGTAATATTTAAGTTATACCATGATGATGACACTTGTACAAACTTTTTGACATTTCGGATAAAAAGGCAGTGAAAAGATATTTTTTGAAGAATTTGACCTACTTTTCCACGGCGGCCATCTTGGATTAGGCAACAACCATCAAATTTGAAAATCTGACATGCCCCCACCCATAGATCATCCCTGTGAAGTTTGACCAACATTGGCCAAGCGGTTCACAAGAAGACGTTTGAACTCTAATTAAAGGAAGACCTTTTTTGTTGAAATTGAATGATGACGTAATCATTCAATTTCAACAAAAAATACACCAGAGAGATCGTCTTGTCCATACCTTCGATTTGCTATTTGACCCTACTTGACCCCCGGGGTCACCATTTTAACAAATCTGAAACAGCATTGACTCTCAATCATTTCTGCCAAGTTTTGATGAAATTGGCCCAGCGGTTCGTGAGAAGAAGAGTTTTTAGAAATTTGACTTACTTTTCCACGATGGCCATCTTGGATTAGGCAATGACCTCCCAATTTACAAATCAGACATGCCCCCACCCATAGATCATCCCTGTGAAGTTAGACCAACATTGGTACAGCGGTTCACAAGAAGAAGACATTTGAACATTGCAAAAAGTGCAGATCCTGATGAGACACGAGCCGGCTCATCTGGATCTACACTGTTTGCCAATGACCTTTCGACCTTTAGGTGACCATCATTGTCTTGTCGATACCTCCGATTTGATATATGATATGATCAAATGTGAAAATTGGCCTCGCCCATTTCTGACCCAGGGGCCACCATTCTTACAAATCTGAAACAGCATCGACTATCAATCATTCCTACCAAGTTTCGTTGAAATTGGCCTCGCGGTTTGTGAGAAGAAGAGTTTTTAAGAATTTTACATACTTTTCCATGGCGGGCATCTTGGATTAGGCAACTACCTCCAAATTTACAAATCTGACATTCCCCCACCCATAGATCACCCATAGATCATCTATGTGAAGTTTGATCAACATTGGCCCAGCGTTTCATGAGAAGAAGATAATAAAAGGATGACCTTTTGGTGACCATCTTGGATGACGTAATCATCTGATTTCTACAAAAAACACTCCAGAGTGATATAGACATGATCATATTTGGTCAAATGTGAAATTTGGCCCCTACTTCGCGGCCCCGCCCATTATTGACGTAGGCGCCACCATTTTAACAAATCTGAAACAGCATCGACTATCGATCATTCTTGCCAAGATTTGTTGAAATTGGTCCGGCGGTTTGTGAGAAGATTTTTTAAGAATTTGACCTACTTTTTGACGGCGGCCATCTTGGATTACACAACAACCTCCAATTTTACAAATCTGATGGGCCTCCACCCATAGATCATCCATGTGAAGTGTGACCAACATTGGCCCAGTGGTTCGTGAGAAGACGTTTGAAAGTGTGGACGGACGACGGACGACGGACGACAAGTGGTAACAATAGCTCACTTGAGCTAAAAACAACACCCAAAACAGTACCATGGTGTGCAAGTGGTTACCATGACTAAATTACCACAGAGCTCCAGAGAAGCTTTGCGGTTAAAGCATACTATACCCCCTTATTTCAAAATCATTGCGTATGGGAATTTAACATGGGGGAAAAAAGAGGTGGAGAACCTGGAGGAGTCGAAAAACAAAAAAAGTTGGAAAGTGATTGTGAAATCTAGCTACATGTAGATAGCTTGGAAATGTTCTAACTAAGAAAACAAGTTACATTTTGAAAACCAGTCCATTATTTCTGAAATTAGAAAAATTTCCCCATGTTAAATCCCCATAGACATCTTCACTCTCTGTGACCAAATTTCACGAAATAAAGTAGGCTCATTCTTAAATTTTGCTATTATTTAATACGATCAAAAAATATATTGTTTTTGCATTTATACATGTATTTATAAATTTGGCCAGGTTTCGTGAAACAGACAGTAGATGACGTACGTGTCTCATGTCATATGTCTGTGTTTTACAGATCAGGATCGTCTGGAAATTTCAATTAATGGACTTACGAACATTTTAGTCATATATAAAGTTTAGTGAAACGGGCCCCTGGCTTATAAATAGGTGATCAAACTTGGAAAATCAACTGTTACCGTAACGGATGCATTGTCAACGTTAGAACTGGTGGAGTTTGTCGGTCAAACGTCACGCCATGTTGCTTAGTTCAAATCAGAAGGTCACATGGCGGTTAATCGTCGCACCCTTAGACGACGGAAACATTTGCAATAACATAAATTTAGCATAACAAAGCAAACAAAACATTTATCACACTGAAAAGGCGATCAAGTTAAGTTGTTAGAACTATTTTTCGAATAAAAAAGAGAAACAAAAATTTTCAATATTTACATATACATACAAAAGTCCCGCCATGTAAGCGGTGTCGCGCCTGCTGAGGCAGTTGACCATAACATGATCATGGGCATGTGCTAAAGTAAGCGTCACAAAATCCATTAGAGAAATGCATGCTTTAAAAATGAAAAAGGTCATGGTTACGTTAGTGGCAGTATGAGTGTGTTCCAAATGCTCACAAGTGTTCAAATATTGAAGCAATCCATCAAGTAATATTAAAGTTATATCATGAAGAAGAAACTTGCGTGTGTTCTAAATGCTCACATGTATCAAGTGTCCAAATATTGAAGCAATCCATCGATTAATATTAAAGTTATATGATGATGACAAAATGGTACAAACTTTTTGACATTTGTTGAAGCGGACGACGACGACAGAAAAAGCGAAAGCAGACGAAACAAAAAGTGTATTCCGAATGCAATGGGTTAATTAACCCTTAGACTGCTACACACAACAATTGTTGTCTGCTGTTGCTTTTATATGGTTTGATAGCTGTCAAAGCATGTTGTAAATTATTCTAAAGTGTTGTCAAAGCATATTTTTGATGATAAAAATAGAAAATAAACAGCAGACGGCAAAAAATTAAGATAGCGGTGTAAGGGTCAACATCGATTGAATAGACCAGCCGGCCAATGAATAATGTGACCGTAAACCAGTCCTGGTAAAGCTTAGCAACAGGGAGTAAATTCTCAGGACAACGGCATTGATTGTTCTTATTATGACAGAGAGATAAATAAAATAGATGCTGCAGGAAAGGTATTTCTGTGCCAAACATTTTATTATATTATTTGCATGCTCTACACATGCAGGTTACATTTTCTGTGTGCGACTTGATGTGGGGGTGAGATAGAGATTTTGAAAGTGAAAGTAGACGGTTCGTCAAACAAAGGGGAAATAACTCATGGAAATCAACCCGCAGGACCCCGTGTTTGGCATGGATCTAGAACCAGCTTAGACTCCAGGAACGGAAGTAACAAAATTGATTTTGATGCAGGTAGTTTGTGACTGTCATGTTTGTGTGTATGTGGGTCTATGGGAAGTCAACTGGTTGCCTGTTTCCTCTAACCACAACCGCAGTCTCTGTGGTGTACATAAGAAACCTTGATCAACCTCATAAACGTTCTCTCAGTGACGGATGTGAACCAAGGCTTGATGTTTCTACCAAACAGGAGAATGTTTGCTACGGCAACCCATTCCAGAGATCACATCAGCCAATATGTGACTTGCCGTGACCAAATTGGCCCCATTCAGATTGTCCAGTGTACATCAGCTCTGTTTCGATCCGTGAAAAGGGGAAGTGCTTTTAAAATCCATTAACCCTTACAATGCTGAATTAATTAGTGTTGTCTGCTGAATATTTTTTATCTTTCCATTTTTCTCATCAAAAACTTGGTTTGGCAGCACTTTAGAATCATTTCCAATGGAAATGATTCTAAAATGCTGCCAAACCATGTTTTTACTGAGAGAAAAGACAAAATATGAATTATCAGCAGACGACTATTTTCGGTTCCCGCATTCTAAGGGTTAAAGACGGGTAACACTTATAGCAGTATGAAACTTTAAGGCGAAAAAAAATCCACATTTTCTTTATTTCATCTCGAAATAATATATGTTGTTACCACTTGTTTGAACTGTCTGGACGAGACACTTCAAATGAGTGGTAACAACATATACCTTCATGGAGAAATAAACCAAATAATGAGATTTTTTTACAAAAATTATCGTATCCTTAGACCCAAAATCAGAACGGAATATTTACATCGAAAACAAAATTTCAGCCCTGATATCAACAAGCGGAGAAAGAATTATTTATTTTAATCTATTTTGACAACATTTAGTGAGATAATTGCTATATTATTTGTATTTTTCAAAAGATTTAATTGTTTACAAAATATGTGATACCGGTAATGTGTAATGATCCCTAGTCGCCTTTGTCATGTCATTTTTGCTCAGTCTAACTTCTAACCTGTTCGCACACAGCGATATGCACGCAACCTCACAGGGAAGTCAGACAATTTGTTAACCGTTTGAACCCGAAAGCCCGGTATAGCGGTATTATACAAACAGTGCAGATCCAGATGAGCAGTCTCATCAGGATCTGCACTTTTTGAAAGCAATTTTCATATTTTTGAGAACAAAAAATACCCCCTTTTCAAAATTTTGTGACAGTTGGATTGGTTGCAAAATTAACATACCAAAATCCATTCCAGTTATTTAGGGGTGAACGGGTTAACCCTGAGACTGCTATCTTATTTTTTTTGTCGTCTGCTGTTTATTTTCTATTTTCCATTTTTATCATCAAAAACATGGTTTGACAGCACTTCAGAATCATTTCCATTGGAAATGATTCTGAAGTGCTGTCAAACCATGTTTTTATTGAGAAATAAGGCAACATATAAAAACAACAGCAGACTACAATTGTTGTGTGTAGCAGTCTAAGGGTTAAAAGCATGACAGTTGTTTAGCTGACAGAATAGCAAACAGTGTGGACTCTGAAATAGCACAAATGACCTTACATCATATTCTAGCAGATTTACCAAGTTTTACAAGCACAATCCCTGATCAAGGCCTACACACGTCGCCATTCCATCTAAATAAAACATGGCCTACGCCTTCCTTATGGTGCGTAGATGCGCAAAGTGAATTTCAATTCAACCCCCGGTCATGGATTATCTCCCCCTTTTAGACGTAGAATTTCCCAATTTTGCCTTGTAAGAAGTAAAACTTTTCAACTGTAATAGCTAGGGACTTGAAACATGGTGTGTGCTTTCCTTATGATGTTTATATGCACAAAGTCAATTTTGATTTTTTATTCGACCCCCGGTCATGGATTATCTCTCCCTTGTTGACTTACAGTCTCTCAGTATTGCCTGGTAAGAAGTAAAACTATTTAACCCATTACAGACGGGATACACTTTTAGTAGTATGAACCTTTTGAGAGAAAAATATCCCTATTTTCTTTATATCCTTTGGAAAGTATATGTTGTTACCACTCATTTGAACCGTCTCAACGAGACGGTTCAAATGAGTGGTAACAACATATACCTTTATCGATGAATGAACAAAATAATGAGATTTTTTCAACAAAAATCAGAGTATCCTCAGCATGAAATGGGTTAACGGTAATAGCTAGGGACTTGACACTTGGTGTGTACCTTCCTTATGGTGTGTAGCTGCACAAAGTGAATTTCGATTTTTGATTCAACGTGGTCATGGATTATCTCCCCCTTTTCGACTTAGCATTTGGGCAAAGAGGGTATATTGCGACGGCACGCCATCGACTATCGACATCGACAATAAAAACATGGTTTAATTGGCAGCACCTTAGAATCATTTCCATTGAAAATGATTCTAAAAAATAATCAGCAGACAACAAAAATATAATTCAGCATTGTAAGGGTTAATGTCCCATTTCTCAGCACAGAATCGTGACTGGAGAAATGGGGCTTGTGGCATTTGCTGTTCAGTCTAGTTCCATCTTCACATCCAAAGACTAAATTTTGAATAGTACAAATCATGATCCGACAGCGCTGATGTGCAGTGCAGGTTGGTCTGCACTGGTCGCAAAGAGCATAAGCCCCATTTCTCCAGTCACAGCCACATATGTGGTTTATTTGACTACAGAAACCAGAATGATCAGTCATCAGATAGACAGACATGTTTGTTGCACTAACATGCCAACTGTGATACTGGAGACTGAAAGAACAAGGGATGATCCAAAAGTCTCTTTACATGCTAGCGATGTAGATACCGTAATAACCCGAAATATTCGGACACATTTTATTCTGGGAAATGCAAATTAATCAATGGTTTCTCACAACAAGGAATGTCCAAATATTTACGGTTAGAATGGTTGTATTTGTTTATCACAATAACAATGTATTTGGATACAATTTGTTTTGGGACAACAGAGCTCCAGATAAGCTGCGTATTTGCGTAAATACCCAATTAAAATTGCCAAAAACCCAATTGAAATCAGAAGTAGTGAGTATTAAAAAGCATGAAAAATGTGTGTATCTTTATCATGAAAACACATCTTGGTATTTCATTAGAATTGTCTCCAAGGAGACAATTCTAATGAAATACCAAGATGTGTTTTCATTTAGAAGCAAACTATTCAATGAGTGTGGTCTGCTGATGACAATTGTGTAAACATTTGTGTGATTCTATTTTACACAATTAAAATTTTGAAATACCCAATTGCTTCAGAAATGATGGAGTGAAAATACTCAATTACTAATTACTTATCTGGAGCTCTGGGACAATAGGGGATTCCAAAAAACAAATAGTGTCCAAATCATTAGATTATCATGGTAACAGCCAACATTTAATAGTATTTTTCTTATTTTTCTCTCTAATATGTCTTGACATTTCATTAGAATTGTGTCTCCTAATGAAATTTCCAAGACATATTCGTGATATTTATCGGAGAACAGATTGGTCAGTATTGGTCAGGGAATACCCCCCCCCCCCCCGCGTGGGCCCAGGTACCCCTAAATATGTAAAAATTTCCAAGTGTGTGGGCTTGTAACCTTGACAATGGGCTTAGCAGGGGCGGCACGAATGTGAATTTGTCACAGCTGGTAGAGGTCCATTGGAGCAATGCGTGTGTGAAATGTGAAGCAGATCCGAGCAAGGAAATAGAAGTTATAACCGATTTCTCTGATGTTAAGTTTTGTAAAGAGACTAAGTATGTGACCTTGACCTCGAGATCAGCGGGGATTTGTCACAGCATGATAGTAGAGCCTTAGAGGAATGCATGCATGAAATATTAAGAATTTTCGAAAAAAGAAATAGAAGTTATAACATATTTCAGCGGGAGTTGGACGGTCGTAGATTTGTCACAGCATGATAGTAAAACCTTAGAGGAATGCACGAGTGAAATATTAACAATTTTCAATGAAGGAAATATAAGTTATAACTTATTTCTCTGATGTTAAGTTTTGTAAAGAGACCAAGTATTTGACCTTAGGATCGGTCGTGGATTTGGCACAGCATGGTAGTAGAGCCTTACAGGAATGCATGTGTGAAATATTAAGCATTTTAGATGAAGGAAATAGAAGTTATAACATATTTCTCTGATGTTAAGTTTAGTGATGGACGGACAGACGGACGGACAGACAGACGGACAACCTGACTCCAGTATACCCCCCCCCCCCGACAACTCGTTGCGGGGGGTATAAATAAATGTTTGTTTGTTTATTGGTGTTTAACGGCCTATCAACAGCTAAGGTCATGTAAGGCCGGGCAAACAGGTTCGATCCCGTTTTAACCTGCTGCATTGGGGGGAAAATCCCAAAATCAGAACGGAATATTTACATCGAGATACAACATATTCAGCCCTGAAATTAGAATAACCTGACCTGGTGCCAGTATAAATAAATATAATGAATTGGCATCTGCTATTTTTGAACTATTATTAGCATGAATGATGATAAATTTTATTTTATTATGAGTAACATTGAATATATTAGTAAAATTTGTATAGAAGGAATTCATAGGATGTATATATTTAAAAACCAGGAAGTTGATAATAATAGAAATTAGATCTAGATAATCCATTTTTCATGACGTACTTCATCGATCGCTTTAGTATTCTGTATGTGTGATACAGTAGAATTGTGTTCTTACATGTTGTTAACTTGAACTAGTCATATAATGTTTGATACATGTGTAATAATTATGCATGTCTGCAAACTTTTGGATCACCCCTTTAACATCAGTTCACCTGCAAACTGCAGACAACAGATATGTACCTACAAACTGTGAATGTTATCACATCTATACCGACTGCAGGAAAACAAAAGTGTGGGATTTGCGACCAGTGTAGATCCAGATCAGCCTGTGCATCTGCACAGGACACTCAACTCAAAATCTATCAGGGAACAGACCCCTCAAAGTCTCACATATGGCCTAAATGGTGGGATCAATAGAGTGCAATCAATAGACCCAGCTCATTCATGCTTAACCCTTAGAATGCGGGAACCGAAAATAGTTGTCTTTTCTCTCAGTAAAAACAATTGGTTTGGCAGCATTTTAGAATCATTTTCATTGGAAATGATTCTAAAGTGCTGCCAAACCAAGTTTTTGATGAGAAAAATGGAAAATATTCAGCAGACGACACAAATTAATTCAGCATTGTAAGGGTTAACCCTTAGACTGCTATCTTGTATTTGTTGTCGTCTGCTGTTTATTTTCTATTTTCCATTTTTATCATCAAAAACATGCTTTGACAGCACTTTAGAATAATTTACAACATGCTTTGATAGCACTAAGTGCTGTCAAACCATGATTTTATTGAGAAATAAGGCAAGATATAAAAGCAACAGCAGCCGACAATTGTTGTGAGTAGCGGTCTAAGGGTTAAAGGTACATACCCACTCGATAGGCACAAAATGGTCTTTATATCAGAGACATCATCTAAGACACGTTCTGGCAAAATAAACATTCATTCACCATTACCCCACGTATTGATTGGCATTTTATATCAGACGTAAATTTCCACACTGATATCAGGGCCGATAACCGTGTTTTCTTAAAATGTTAACTGACAGTACTATTTATTCTATGTATTTATTTTTTGATGTGCAATGATCATATACTTTATAATCTGTCGAAAATATTATTTTTTCAGGTGACACATTTAATTAGTATAAATATAAAAAAAATATCATGCCTCATTTGCATATAAAAATAGCCTGTCATACCACCGCGATAAATATTACTAAATGATTATATCTGTATAGCGGGCACTCGTAATTGTTAGAACTGGTGGAATAGTGACATAATTATACACTTATTCAGGGATTCCGCTGGGGAAAATAAAAAAAAAGTAAAAAAAAATAAGAAAAGAAAAGGAATAACCAATAGGATAAAAATAAACAATTGGCGATAAAAAATTTACATTTTTTTTTTTCGAAAATTGTAATTTTTTATCGCCAATAGTTTATTTTTATCGCCAATTGCGAAAGTGGCGATCGCCAGCGGAGTATGCAGGGGAAACAAAGATTTTCGTCTGCTGTTGTTTCACATTTTGTCATTTTTATCAATGAAAACATGGTTTGGCAGCACTTCAGAATCATTTCCACTGGAAATGATACTTTAGAATCATTTCCACTGGAAATGATTCTAAAGTGCTGTCTAACTGACGAGAATTAAAACAAGATGGCCATGATGGCCCTAATTCGCTCACCTGACTCCATGAACACCAGAGGAGAATGTGACATTGAGTTCATGTGTTTTAAAAAAATTGTGCTATTTTTAGATGGCGGTCATCTGGGATTAAGTGACGACTCATTTTACCAAATCTGAAAATGCTTCACCCAAGGATCTTAACTTACTATGAAGTTTGACCAGCATCGGCCATGTGGTTCCTGAGAAAAAGACGTTCAAAATCTTGAATAAATGGACCTTTTGGAGGCCATTATGGATGACATAATCATCCGATTCCGACAAATATTGCACCAGAGCAATCGCCTCATCGATACCTTCAATTTGATATATGAAATGAGCATAATTGGTCAAAAATAAAATTTGACCCCACGGGCCACGCCCATTTTTGACACCGGGGTCACCATTTTAACACCTTTGAATGAGCATTCTACGGCGATCATTCCTACTAAGTTTCGTCGAAATCCGGCTGGCAGTTCATGAGAAGAAGATTTGTTAAGAATTTGTGCTATTTTTAGATGGCGGCCATCTTGGATTAGCGACGACCTCTGTTTTAACAAATCTGAAAATGTTTCACCCATGGACCATAACTGTGAAGTTTGGCCGCCATGGGCCAAGCGGTTCGTGTGAAGAAGAATTTTGAAATCTCTAATATTTAAAGAACGACCTTTTGACCTTTCGGCGGCATTCTTGGATGACATGACCATCCAATTTCGATAAAATAATGTACCAGAGCGATCGCCTCTTTGATACCTTCGATTTGATATAGACATGACCATATTCGGTCAAAAATAAAATTTGACCCCAATTGACCCCACGGGCCATTCCCATTTTTGACCCCGGGGTCACCATTTTAACAACTTTGAAAGAGCATTGTACATCGATCATTCCTACCAAGTTTCGTTGAAATCCGGCTGGCGGTTCATGAGAAGAAGATTTTTTAAGAATTTGTGCTATTTTTAGACGGCGGCCATCTTGGATTAGCGACGACCTCCATTTTAACAAATCTGAAAAGGCTTCACCCATGGACCATAACTGTGAAGTTTGGCCACCATGGGCCAAGCAGTTCGTGTGAAGAAGAATTTTGAAATCTCTAATAAAAGAACGACCTTTTGACCTTTCGGCGGCCATCTTGGATGACATGACCATCCAATTTCGACAAAAAATGCACCAGAGTGATCGCCTCATCGATACCTTCGATTTGATATAGACATGACCATATTCGGTCAAAAATAAAATTTGACCCCAATTTGACCCCACGGGCCACGCCCATTTTTGACTCACCATTTTAACAACTTTGAAAGAGCATTGTACATCGATCATTCCTACAAAGTTTTGTCGAAATCTGGTTGGCGGTTCTTGAGAAGAAGATTTTTGAAGAATTTGTGCTATTTTTAGATGGCGGCCATCTTGGATTACGTGATGACGTCCTTTTAACAATTTTGTAATCCCCCTACCTAAGGACCATGACCATGAAGTTTGGTGACTATAGGCCCAATGGTTACCGAGAAGACGTTTGAAAATGTTCACGGACGACGGACGCCGACGCCGGACGACGACGACGGACACATTGCGGTAACAATAGCTCACATGAGCTTCGCTCAGTTGAGCTAAAAAAAAACAACAGCAAACGACAAAATTTAATTCAGCATTGTAAGGGTTAAGGCAGTAATTGAACTTGATGACTTCAGGTATTAAAGTGCAACACACTGTAACCATCAGACCATGAACCAATCAAAGTTTAGAGTTTCATCTAAAAGACTAGTGAGATGGAGTACTAAGAAATTATTTGTCACGCCTAAGGCAGGGATTGAACCCACGACCTCCGGTATAGAAGCCCAATACTCAACCAATAGACTACCACCCCATCACTGCACCAAATTGCAATGGCGTCTCTCCTCTATGTAAGTTTCTAAAAGAATGCACTCTGTATCATTGTCAGAATGTGTTACGCCTATCGACTCCAATCTTCTGGCAGCATTACTCTGTCTAGACTGCGATCACCGATGAAGGACCACAGATACTACACGTTGTCGTGAGTGAGAAAGCATACATCTTGGTGATAACAAACTGTGCAGACCCTGATCAGACTGCACTAGGGGTGCAACGATACATCGATACATCGATGTATCGATATTTTTTAGCCACGATACGATACATCGATACGCTCAGACCGTATCGATACACAAATGAAAAGTCATGCAGAGCATGATGTTATTAGTCGATCAAATCAGGGTAAAGTGCATCGAACATATGTAGGTGTCTCTGGTAACATTGTCAATGGTAAACTATTTTCGACCACAGTTCTGTACCCAGCGTTGACATTTTTCTCGATTTTGTGCAGGTTTTGGAAACCCGTTCCCAAATCCATCCAATAGCAGCAATGCCATAGCAGCAATGTTTTGTTGTCACCATTATGTTGCGAAATATTCCAGCGTAACACCTGTACTGTATGCTCTATTTATCTACAAATTACACTCCGCAATACACAAAGTTGTAGTCACTGTGTGTGTCCGAATTCTGTGGCAGCAAGCGAGTGGGCGGAGCTACCAGAGCTATATCTAGCGGTTACAGTGTCATCTAAAAATAGACGCAAGCTCCTGCGTATTCAGGCACATGCCCAGATTGGCCTAATGTGCCCCATCCGTGATTTTTTGCGCGATGTCGGGCGCAAGACAATCAATAATTTGCGGCATTGACAATAATTAAGGGGGATTGCCGCAATCGCGCGTGCTGGATGCATCCCTGCCATCCCTGCATGATACGTTAACAAAGTTCGCTATGAAGGGCAATTCTTCGTTTTGATTGGTGGAAATTTTGTGAATATTAACTAGCGTCAAATGACGCGCATACGCGATCCAATGGGATAAACCCGAGATGCTGGGATAAACCCGAAAATGCTGGGGTTGCTAGTAAGGAGATTTTGAGCAGAGGTCGATTATAAATTAGCCGAATAAACACATTTTACGCGATTATACGTGGCTGAAACTTGTTCTGTTTAATAAATAAAAGCTTTAAATTAGCCCAATAATCGGCGTATGTTGGCGTATATGGCCACTAGAGCCAACTATGGACTTCAACAACAATAACTTCCGGGTTAAATCTCTTCCGCGTTCAGCTCATTACGTATTCAAAATTGTGTTATTTGGCTATAAGTAAAGTTTTAAACGGAGATAATTGCCAAAAATGCAAACTTTATCGGTTGATGCAATTTGGAAGTGATACAGAAAAATTCGCGTTCGTAGATTACCGAATAGTGGAGAAAAGGGTTGCTACAAACTTTTTCAGAATTTGATGGATAACCAATATATTAGCCGATCTGTAAATAGATCGGCTAATAACGATACATTGTTGATGAAAATAGTGTTAAATGCATTTCTGTAATGTCAGTGTTTGTATAAGACAACAATTGACTTGTGGTAAATTGGGTGTTTTTCTGAACTGTTAGTTGTAAATTGTAATACTATACCTACCGTGATATGTCACATTACCGTCGTAGTGTATGCGTGTATATTCAGAGTATATACCTGTTTGCGCTGTCAATGTTGTTTTCATAATATTCCGAAAGTTGCAGAAGCCGAATTAATAATATGCACATCTCACATCACATATATGTCTCATCTCCCGTCTGATTGGATAATAGGACACGCACCTGCGCATTGGCCAATGAATACACGTCCACGAATACACGCCAAAACGTCCCCAATAAAAAACGTACCCAGTTGAAAATTTGCTGGTCACAACGTAGTTAATGTCCCCGGTTCTAGTCGCGGACCGGTACACATTTTTCTAACACTGCGACACGAATAGTTATTGTTTTTATTGCTTAGAGATTCGAAGTAGTATCACCAAATAAATACATAATAATATTCTAAATAGTACACAGGTCATACTAGAGCCGAAAGTTTGCGAAATATTTGGTGAAACGGGGAAGGACGTTTTGACAACTATACGTTTTGACATGGGGATGATTTGAAATGGGGACGTTTTGACTTAACAAGTTAACAACAACAACAAATATTACTGGTAATAACAACAACAATGGTCGCAATTATTATCTATACATGTAACAAGCTTTGTATTGGTTAAATACATACTGACTGTTGATGTGTTGGTATTTCTGAAAAAGAATATGAAAAGTCATGCAGAGCATGATGTTAATAGCCGATCAAATCAGGGTAAAGCGCATCGAACATATGTAGGTGTCTCTGGTAACATTGTCAATGGTAAACTATTTTCGACCACAGTTCTGTACCCAGCGTTGACATTTTTCTCGATTTTGTGCAGGTTTTGGAAACCCGTTCCCAAATCCATCCAATAGCAGCAATGCCATAGCAGCAATGTTTTGTTGTCACCATTATGTTGCGAAATATTCCAGCGTAACACCTGTACTGTATGCTCTATTTATCTACAAATTACACTCCGCAATACACAAAGTTGTAGTCATTGTGTGTTTGTCCGAATTCTGTGGCAGCACTCGAGTGGGCGGAGCTACCAGGGCTATATATATCTACGGTTACAGTGTCATCTAAAAATAGACGCAAGCTCCTGCGTATTCAGGCACATGCCCAGATTGGCCTAATGTGCCCCATCCGTGATTTTTTGCGCGATGTCGGGCGCAAGACAATCAATAATTTGCGGCATTGACAATAATTAAGAGGGATTGCCGCAATCGCGCGTGCTGGATGCATCCCTGCCATCCCTGCATGATACGTAAACAAATCAAAGTTGGCTATGAAGGGCAATTCTTCGTTTTGATTGGTGGAACATTTTGTGAATATTAACTAGCGTCAAATGACGCGCATACGCGATCCAATGGGATAAACCCGAGATGCTGGGATAAACCCAAAAATGCTGGGGTTGCTAGTAAGGAGATTTTGAGCAGAGGTCGATTATACATTAGCCGAATAAACACATTTTACGCGATTATACGTGGCTGAAACTTGTTCTGTTTAATAAATAAAAGCTTTAAATTAGCCCAATAATCGGCGTATGTTGGCGTATATGGCCATTAGAGCCAACTATGGACTTCAACAACAATAACTTCCGGGCTAAATCTCTTCCGGCGTTCAGCTCATTACGTATTCAAAATTGTGTTATTTGGCTATAAGTAAAGTTTTAAACGGAGATAATTGCCAAAAATGCAAACTTTATCGGTTGATGCAATTTGGAAGTGATACAGAAAAATTCGCGTTCGTAGATTACCGAATAGCGGAGAAAAGGGTTGCTACAAACTTTTTCAGAATTCGATGGATAACCAATATATTAGCCGATCTGTAAATAGATCAGCTAATAATGAATATCAAACTGTAATTTGGTTATGTGAGCAAGCAGTTGTAACGACTATATTTCAATAGTTTCTTTCTAGTTCAATACACACATTTAACCTACAGGGTTGGGGCAACGTGGTGGGTGGTGGTGGGGGGGGGGGGGGGGGGGTATATTTGTTTTTTGTTCTGAAAATAAAAAGGTGTTGTTTGCCGTTCACTCTGTTGTTACTGTGTATCGTTTCCGTATCGATACGTATCGCATCGTGGTCCTAGTATCGCGATACGTATCGTATCGTGGCCTTGCCGTATCGTTACAGCCCTAGACTGCGCATATGTGCAGTCTGATCAGGGTCTACACCGTTTGTCAAGGTTACAACAGTCAGCAGGGTTTTCAAGTAACAACTTGATGCTTGAAATCTACCTTTTGGAATTTGCAGCGCCAGGGTGAGAATATATACATTGGTCTTGGGGAAACATTCGGCCATGAGACACTTCTGCCCCGAAAGAAATCAAATTGTGAAAGACAGGTCCTGTAACCGATTTCATCAAAATTGCAAAGTATACTTTCCTAGCAAAGTATACTTTGAGGGAGCAATCATTGATTTTTCTGAAATACATTATTTCATGCAGAACTAACGATTGCATATACATTGAAATAGCGTTGGCTCGAAATGCCACGGCACCGCACATTTTGTTCCAGTGATCGCATCTTTCGAGCCATCGCATCTTTCAATTTTGTTATATTTGCCGACTACTGTACCCGTCAGATTTAGGAAATAAAGAAAGCACAATATAATGTATCCATGTTTTATATGATTATAATATTTATTCGCAGATTAGTTATCATGCGAAATTAAATAAACTACATGTGTTTACAAAACTGTCTTTATTTCAATTAATTATTATCAAAGTCGAATAGGAGAAAAGGTCCAGTATTCACTATAAATAGCGGCGCACATAATTAATGCAGCAGGTGGTTGTGATGTTACTCGAAACAGTGGTTCTTTTTTTCAATGGGCGTTTTTCGTTGTAACTCCCGCCCGTAGCCTCTCGAAAAACACGGGAGTTGAAACGAAAAAACGACCAACGACTTACGACAGACTCGATTAATACTCCGAGTGGACGAAACCCAGAATATTTAATAAATCGCCGTATGCCGTTGAGCTGTTATGGGACACAAAAACAACAACAGCAAATTAAGAATACAATAACTTTTATTTCACAAATAATGTACAAGCATAACAATAAATAGTTTCCACAAATAATGTTGAAAGTTTCCGAATAATCGAATATAGAATTCACAAAATGATCGCCATCAACAACGTTAACGATCAAATTGCACCACTTTAGGCAATTAACTGCACTTGAAAAGAAATCACCTTTCACAGACAGGTAGAGCGCGGTTCGGCCTTTGTTCGTAATAAGTCGGACGCGGAGGTGTGAAAATTAGACAAACACAAACTTCGACATCAATTGCGAGTCATCGTATAGCAAAATAGAGAGAAATGTGTCCGCGGGACTTGACATTTGTTTCGAGCGATCGCATTTTTCGAGGAGTTGCATTTCGAGCCATCGCATGTAAAATACATTAAACATATAGGGAAAATTATCGGGACGGCGACGCCATTTCGAGCGAGCCCGACATTACGAGCCATCGCATTTCGAGCCATCACGATTTCACTGTATTTGATGATTAAAACTATGCAGAATTATTATACTGAATTTATTACATTATCACAGCCAATTGATAATGTAATCAATTCAGTATAATAACAAGAAACGAGGCAAAGCCACGAAGGCCAGGTTTTTTCCAAGCATGGACACTTGGATAACATAATTATACCCACTTTTTGTAGACTAGATGGCCGTGGCCTGCATGTCGCGCCTTGGGGCGAGGCATGGACACTAAAAAAATAGATATAGTAGATGGAAAAAGTTTAACGAAAAAACTTTAACCGGACACACGGACGTACGGACGTACGGACGTACGGACGTACTGACGGACGGACGGACGGACAGACGGACGTATGCCAAAATGCAGACGATATCGCGCTTTCTGCAAGCGGGTGCGACAATGATGATAAACACCCATGTGAAGTATCAAGGTAATGGGTGAAGCAGTTGCAGAGATGTAGTACACGAAAAAACTTTAACAAATAAATTCAAAGTAATTTGACCTTGACATTGCGCACAGGGGCCGCACGGTTGGGGGTTAGAATGAAAATATGGACGATGATAAACACCCATGTGAAGTTTCAAGGTAATGGGCGAAGCAGTTGCAGAGATATAGTATAACAAAAAAGTTTTAACCAAAAAATTTAACCAGACGTACGTTAAAAAGTTAAAGTTGAAAATGGCTAAGTCAATTACGTAGAAATAATAGGTGAAGGTAAAAAAATGGTCACATGTTGGATAGTTGTATGTGGTAGGCACCCATTGGTTATGAAGCTGTGAAAGTTTGGTTGTCCTAGGTGGTACAGTACCAAAGAAATGGACTTAAACACGAAAACTTAACATTGTAAACGTGACAACTTAACATTGAAAATGGCTAAGTCGACTGCGCGGAAAAAATGGGTGAAGTTAAAAAAAAAAGTAACATGTTGGATAGTGATATGTGGTGGGCACCCCTTGATTATGAAGCTGTGAAAGTTTGGTGGTCCTAGGTGGTACGGTAACAAAGAAATGGACTCAAACATGAAAACTTAACATTGATTGTGGACGCCGCCCGTCCGCCCGCCCGCCCGGCTTTCGCCAATCCAATAGCCTGGATGTTTTTACAAAAAACCTGGCTAAAAATTAATAAATTTATTCTAAAATTGAAAATTTCTCCCTCAAAGTATACTTTGCTAGGAAAGTATACTTTGCAATGTTGATGAAATAGGCCCCTGATATTCTGCAAATTACTAGGAGTTCGTCAAGTAGAGCAGTACGTAGTTTATAATAGGATCAATACAGTACATCTCAGTAGCCTATTTCATCAACATTGCAAAGTATACTTTTCTAGCAAAGTATACTTTGAGGGAGAAATTTTCAATTTTATGATAAATTTATTAATTTTTATTATACTGAATTTATTACATTATCACAGCCAATTTGGCTGTGATAATGTAATACATTCAGTATAATAATTCTGCATACTTTTAATTGCATTTGTTAGTTCTATATGAAATAATGCATTTCAGGAAAATTAAATGATTAATCCCTCAAAGTATACTTTGCTAGAAAAGTAAACTTTGCAATGTTGGTGAAATAGGCTACAGGACATGTACAGATAGCAGTTTTCCATCTGAAGCCAGAAATCAGCAGTCACTGTTACAAATATTTGGCTGCCAAATTCAGGATCTGCATCTAATTAAGGGGGAGGGGGGTGGTATGCGTACTTAACATTCAGCACTGAAAAATGGTGTCATTGATCCACAGGATCACATAGCCAAGTTTTGGAAATATGAAATTTAGTTAATAATTTTCCAAAAGCACCCGACTTACAGTACAAGGGTTTCACAGTGCAGTCCATAACATCAACATCTGTTTGGTTGTTAGGGTTTAACGGCCTATCAACAGCTAAGATCATTTAAGGCAGGGTCAATGGGTTTATAGTACTAAATCCCATATATTACCTGTACAAATGAGGGGAAAACTCCCAAAATCAGAACTGAATATTTACAATAAAAAAAAATATACATTCAGCACTGAAATCAGTATAATCCTGATCTGATTCCTGTAGCCTATTTCACCAATATTGCAAAGTATACTTTGAGGGAGTAATCATTTATTTTTCCTGAAATGCATTATTTCATATAGAACTAACGACTGCATATATTTGATGATTAAAAGCATGCAGAATTATTATACTGAATTTATTACATTATCACAGCCAAAATGGCTGTGATAATGTAATAAATTCAGTATAATAAAGATTAATCCATAAATAGAACATTTCTCCCTCAAAGTATACTTTGCTAGATAAGTATACTTTGCAATGTTGGTGAAATAGGCTACAGGTCCTCGCCACACCAGAATCACTTGGCCCCCTCCCAAAAGCAGTAGGATTAGCAGCATCAGTGGTGTTGTAATTGCCTGCAGCAGTGTGTGTATGGGAACATAATTTCCACCATGCAGGACCTGCTATATGCATTACTGGTGGCCGAGTGACAGGGGAAACGGGGCTTACAGGATTCCAGGCCAGTGTATTGTTCGTTTGTTTGTTTATTTGTTTTTAAGGCCTATCAACAGCTAAGGTCATGTAAGGCTGGGCAAACGGGTTCGATCCCATTTTAACCTGCTGCCATGGGGAAAATCCCAAAATCTGAACGGAATATTTACATTGAGAATAAATATATTCAGCCCTGAAATTAGAATAACCTGACCTGGTGCCAGGTCCATACCACACCAAGTCATTTGGCCCCTTCCCATAAAATAGGATTACGAATATCGTAATACTCACATAAGGGGTATAACCAGATTCAACTGTCACATACAAAATGCCAAAGACGTATGTGAGGGCCAAACCAGGTCTCCAGTCGGGATTCCGGTAAGGATAAACCCTGATCGTTAAATCACCCATCGCATGCTCCCACCTGCCACCCACTCCAGGCCAGTGTAACTCCTGCATGATCAAATAGAACTCTCCCGTAACCTGGTAACGATCTATATTGCGTGTTAGAAGCATGACAGGTGTTTCATTGACAGAATGGAGAACAGTGCAGATCCTGATCAGACTGTGCGGGTGCACAGTCTGATCTGAATCTACACTGGTCGCAAAACCAATAACCCCCATTTCTTCAGTCACAGCCATATGTATGTAAAGACTGCAGCAATTTTGATAAGATAAAGTGCGGGTACCCTGGAAATGGCATACAATCATCTGTTGATGACACCATAGACTGGATCAAAACTCGTAAGCCCCATTTCTCCAGTCACCGACCTGTTTATCACTTAGTTGCTTACATGGCAAGTATCTAACCACAGAACGCCATGCCATCAAGTTCCTGCTAATGGATATTCCGTTTCCAGAGCTGCAAGGGTCTACTAGCTAATAAATGTCAAGCTCTGTGAGCAATGACGTACGTAACTACTGTCTGTTTCACGAAAGCTGCCCAAATTTTATGGCCATGTAAACAATTCAAAAACAATATTTTTTTTCGATAATAATAAATTAAAGGAAAATTTAAGAATGAGCCTTCTTTTTATTTCGTGAAATTTGGTCAAATATTGATTTTATTGCGAAAAAACAATTTCCCCATGTTAAATCCCCATAGACATCTTCACGGAGTGAAGATGTCTATGGGGATTTAACATGGGGAATTTTTTTTGGAATTTTAGAAATACTGGACCGATTTTTAAAATTTAACTTTTGTTTTCTTAGATCATATCCAAGCTATCTCCGTGAGCAATGACGTACTTAACTAGTTATGTTTTCAACATATGAGTGTACGTTGGCACTCGATGTTTGCCGTACCCATTTCATGTTGAGGACTACCGGTATGAATAATCATAATACTCCTATAATTAAGGGGTACAACCAGATTCAACATACAAAATGCCAAAGACATATATGAGGGCCAAACCAGGTCTCCAGTCGGAATTCCGATAAGGATGAACCCCGCTTGTTAAATTACCCATCACATGCTCCAACCTGACACCCACAAATGACAATAGAAATTGATGCTAATGATGCTAATTGTCACTAGCTGTAAACATGCCGACAATGTGCAATAAACATCAAAAGTAATTAGATGTACATGTACACCGAGAAGTACCTACCAGCAAACCTGTGAATAAAGGCCACGGGAAGTGAAAAATCTGGCTTTTGTTCACAGGTGGTCTTTATTTGCAGGGTCATTTAATTATATAGTAATTGTGCCATTTGAGACAACAAAATTGTGGCCTTTATAGCCAGGTGATCGCTATTCGGATGTGGTATTTTGCACAGGTTCGACTGTATTATGAAAGTATTATTATTGCCCAAGGCAATGTTTGAACCAACAACCTCTGGATTGGAAGCCAGGGGCCCGTTTCACTAACCTTCGTATGACCAAAATTTAGGATCGTCTGGAAATTTCAATTGATGGATTTACATTTATTGAGCATAGGTTGCATATGCAGCCTATGCTCAATAAATGTAAATACAATAATTGTTTACAAGAAAACATTGTTAATGTGAAATTTACAGACTATCATAACGTTGGACATTTTAGTTATACAAAGTTTAGTGAAACGGGCCCCAGGTGTTCTAAACTGGCCCATTGGCAACAACCTAGAGCAAAGTATTCCACGGTTTCAGTGCGCTTACTGTGTCGCTCCCTTCACCATAACGAAGTAACATGGTACATAACTAGCTGTTAGGGTCGTATTGATTTGACTAGCTACAACCCATCCCTTCATGTTGATCAGTCGCTGTTTTGTTAGTCCATTTCATGCCGAGTAGACGCCATTTTGTTTAGGGAAAATTTTAAATATTTTCTTTATATGTGCTTAGACGTATATATCGCGACCACCATTTGATTTTTGATCCTGAAGGATAAAAAAACAAAAAAAATTGGAAATTGACTCTGAAACCTGGTGAGATAGCTTGAAAATGATGTAACTTAAGAAAACAAGTTAGATTTTGAAAATCGGCCTACAAATAAAAAAAATATTTAAAATGAGAGGTCACAACATATACTTTCATTGAGAAACAACAACAATAAAAATAACATATTTTAAACATTTCATACCCGTAAAGGTGTATTCCGAATGTAATGGGTTAAGGATATAAAAACAAGATTTTGTTAGTATTTCTCCCCAATTCGGACTGTCCGAGATGTCTAAATTAATTCACAATGTGGAGAAATTGAGAATAGCAGACTAATGTATTTTGAGGTCAAGCTTATCAGGAAACGCGTAGGAATACCGAGGATAAGGGAGGAAAATGCATAGAATTCAGAGGCTTGTCGAGGAATTCCTACCGTTTGCAAGGAAGGCAGCTGACATTTGGGCCGCGAGGCCCCCTCGTAAAAACTGGAAACAAATTTGGAAAACCAGAACGCCTCAGACGTGATTTATCGGTACACAGGTTACTATTTCACCTGCCGCAAGTTGCAAAAGTAACTTACTGTTCAAAGGATTTATTTTGCAGCAACATTTCATGATTTGGAGAAGAATATTTGAATGCTAAAGACTTTTTAACAAGAATTCCGCCACGGAAGCGGTGTCGCGCCTGCCGAGGCATTTGACCGTGAACATTACAAGTAAATAAATTACCTTGACCTTCAGAATTTGGATGTGGGGTGTGCATAATGAAGCATCTCATCCGTAGACAAACATTGATGTGAAATATTATCAATGTCTGGAAAGGGGTTAAAGAGATATTGTGAAAAAACAATAACTTTAATGCATTTCTGTTACAAATCCGGTGAACATTACAAGTAAATAAATGACCTTGACCTTCAAAATTTGGATGTGGGGGTGTGCGTAATGAAGCATCATTCCTAGACAAACATTGATGTGAAATATTTGTAACAGAAAAGCGTTAAAGTTATTGTTTTTACACAATATCTCTTTAACCCCTTGCCAGACGCAAGGGGTTAAAGAGATATTGTGTAAAAACAATAACTTTAACGCATTTCTGTTACAAAACCGGTGAACATTACAAGTAAATAAATGACCTTGACCTTCAGACTTTGGATGTGGGGGTGTGCGTAATGAAGCATCATCCCTAGACAAACATTGATATGAAATATTATCAAAGTCTGGCAAGGGGTTAAAGAGATATTGTGAAAAAACAATAACTTTAACGTATTTCTGTTACAAAACCGGTGAACATTACAAGTAAATAAATGACCTTGACCTCGATAATTTGGATGTGGGGGTGTGCGTAATGAAGCATCATCCCTAGACAAACATTGATGTGAAATATTATCAATGTCTGGAAAGGGGTTAAAGAGATATTGTGAAAAAACAATAACTTTAACGCATTTCTGTTACAAAACCAGTGAACACTACAAGGAAATAAATGACCTTGACCTTCAAAATTTGGATGTGGGGGTGTGCGTAATGAAGCATCATCCCTAGACAAACATTGATGTGAAATATTATCAATGTCTGGCAAGGGGTTAAAGAGATATTGTGAAAAAAACAATAACTTTAACGCATTTGCTAAAGCAGGCGCGACAAAAACAAAACTAGGCGTTGGGTCGGGGTCGTGCCTCCCGACACGCCGGCTTAGTGTGTGTATGAGCGTCCGTATCAAAAGTTACAGCGTCCGTATCAGAACTTTTTGAAGGCCCCTCATTTTTTTTTTATAGATACTGCTGAACTGCATGATGTAATTCCTGTATGTTTGAGATTTCATTTCTAAGTCAAGAGAATTACCCTTGATAAGCCCAGCCTTGCCATTAGATTGCTGAGAAATGTGACCTGCCAGGACAAAAAGGGCTTATTTAGTTTGCTGCCAGTGTCGTCCCAGATCAGCCTGTGCATCCACAGTCTGATCAGGGTCTACACTGTTTACTACTGAGTTGGGAAAACATTCATGATGGCATGAAAACCACAGATTCAGTGCTTTATTTTCAGGAATTGTTTTTGATTTTTTATAAAAAAATCGGAAATTTGTTTATATTTCAAGAATTTTATGGTCATTTTCAGGTAAGTCAATTCCCGTTAATGAAAGTTTGTTTGTTTGTTTGTTGCGGTTTAATGGCCTATCAACAGCTAAGGTCATTTAAGGCCGGGTCAATGGGTTTAGTACTAAATCCCATATATTACCTGTACAAGTACATGTACATGTTCAAGTATATGTACAAATGGGGGGAAAATCCCAAAATCAGAACAGAATATTTACAATAACAAAACTATATATTCAGCCCTGAAATCAGAATAATACTGATCTGATGTCAGGTCCTCGCCACACCAAAATCATTAAATGGCCCCTCCCAAATGCAGTAGGATCAGTAATAATCTTACTACTTTTATAATGGGCAATAACCCAATTCAACTCCCAGGTAACTAAAGAGCCAAAGATAAAAGCGTACCTGAGGGCCAAATCAGGCAAATCGTGATTCCTATAAGGACGAACCCATACCGTTAATTTATGCCGTCTCATTCGCCCGACCACCACCCACGTTAATGAAAGTACAGAGATACGTTATCAAAACACAGGAGCATGTCAACTTATCAGGAGCTACACTGGTCAAAAATTGAATAAGTCCCTTTTTGTTGTGAATGCACATAACAAATAAATCATAAAATGTGTTAATGTGTCTATGCTAATTGCACATGCTGTGTTGCAGGTGCAGACTTGCATGAAAGTCGTCCCTATAATTTTAACCAGCGATAACATAATCTTTTATTTTCCACCAATCGATTCATGACGTAATACCGGTATATTAACTAGAATTGAGGCTGTCTTCAGTGATTGAATGGTGAAAAGTGTAGCCCCAGATCAGGATGCACAGATGTGCAGCCTGATCGGGGGCTATATTGTTCGGACTTCATCAATATGACTTTTGTCCACCGCCGGTCGATGCTAACTGTAATTGAATCAATGATTGAATAGTGAACAGTGCAGTCACCTGGGGGCCATTTCACTACACATGTGCTAACTGTAATTGAATCAATGATTGAATAGTGAACAGTGCAGTCACCTGGGGGCCGTTTGACTACACATGTGCTAACTGTAATTGAATCAATGATTGAATAGTGAACAGTGCAGTCACCTGGGGGCCGTTTGACTACACTGTGCTAACTAATTGAATCAATGATTGAATAGTGAACAGTGCAGTCACCTGGGGGCCGTTTCACTAAACTTCATACGACTAAAATATTCGTAAGTGCAAAATTATGATAGTCTGTAAATTTCACATTAACAATGTTTTCTTGTAAATAATTATTGGATTTACATTTATTGAGCATAGGCTGCATATGCAGCCTATGCTCAATAAATGTAAATCCATAAATTGAAATTTACAGACGATCTTAAATTTGAACCTAAAAACATTTGTCGTAAGAATTCACTGATAAGGACCTATACTGTTTGCAGACAACATAAAGATGATATTTGTCCATTGTCGATCAATTTGATTCATGATGTACTATATTAAAGGTACATGCCCACTCAGTAACCACAAAATGTTTGTTATAGAAATTAAATAAGTGTATAATTGTGTCATTATTCCACCAGTTCTAAAAATTACGAGTGCCCTCTATACAGATATAATCAGTTAGTAATATTTATTTTACTGATAGTGACTCGCGGTGGTATCAAGCTATTTTCATATGCAATGAGGCATGATGTTTTTTAAATATTTGTACTAATTAAAAGTCGCCTGAAAATATAATATTTTTCGACAGATTATAAAGTATGATCATTGCACATCAATGAAATGTCACAGGGTGAGAAACATGTGTTCCAGACCGGGGCTCGAACCCGGAACCTCTGGTTTACAGTACCATCGCTCTAATCGAATGAGCTAGCCGGGCAAGAATACACACTTCGACTCCACAGTGAGTTACGTACCGTGACAGAAACACGGTTATTGCCCCTGATACCAATGTGGAAATGTATGTCTGATATAAAATGTATAGTAATGAGATAATGGTGAATGAATGTTTATTTTGCCAGACAATGTCTTGGATGATGTCTCTGATATAAAGAACAGTTTGTGCCTATTGAGTGGGCAAGTACCTGAAGCTCCTACAATGATTGAATAGCGAATCGCATCGGCCCTGATCGACTGATCTGGACTGTTCGCCAGACATCATATGGACGAGTTTTTATCCATCGCGGGCCAATTTCACATGCACTGGGGAGTGCGATATGATTAGATTCGCACAGCGATAAGTGACTACAGAAATACAGCACATGTTTTGCAGAGCTGTCGCAATCTCACTTGTGAGTAATGCCGACTGACTCATACTATTTCCACTCTCTATTTGATATACGGGTACAGCGGGTTTCAGTTTGTCATGGAGTTTGATCGATAGATTTGAAGTCAGACAGCCTCCATTAACCCTTTCCCTGTTTTGCGATATTTCGACTCATCCAAATTGAAAACATCTGAATAAAAGAATCAAATGCTGGGTCAAATGATAGTTAAATAATCTGATAGAGTAGAAAACATTGTGGGAAAAGGAGAAATTGCTTGTTACAAGCAATTTCTCCTTTTCCCACAATGTTTTCAAAAGACATCTTCTGCAGAGGCGTCAAAAGTCGTCTCTGTCAGGGAAAGGGTTAACTCTTTCTTTCTACTTAACCCTTAGACCGCTACTCACAACAATTGTCGTCTGCTGTTGCTTTTATATCTTGACTTATTTCTCAATAAAAACATGGTTTGACAGCACTTCAGAATCATTTCCAATGGAAATGATTCTGATGTGCTGTCAAAGCATGTTGTAAATTATTCTAAAGTGCTGTCAAAGCATGTTTTTGATGATAAAAATGTTAAATAGAAAATAAACAGCAGACAACAAAAAAAATAAGATAGCGGTCTAAGGGTTAATACACTGGCATGTTTCATGTTGTTGTGGAGTTTGATGCATAGTTTTATAGAAAATCTCAACTAGTTCTTTAACCCTTACACAGCTATCTTAATGTTTTGTCGTCTGCTGTTTATTTTCTATTTCCCATTTTTATCATCAACAAGAAATGCAACGAACGCGGATGCCACCTGCAGCATGAACGTGAATTTGTCACAGGGTGGTAGAGGTCCATTGGAACAATGCATGTGTGAAATGTGAAGCAGATCCGAGCAAGGAAATAGAAGTTATAACCGATTTCTCTGATGTTAAGTTTTGTAAAGAGACTAAGTATGTGACCTTGATCTCGAGATCAGCGGGGATTTGTCACAGCATATGAAATATTAAGAATTTTCGATGAAAGAAATAGAAGTTATAACATATTTCTCTGATGTTAAGTTTTGTAAAGAGACTAAGTATGTTTCATGTTGTTGTGGAGTTTGATGCATAGTTTTATAGAAAATCTCAACTAGTACTATAACCCTTACACAGCTATCTTAATGTTTTGTCGTCTGCTGTTTATTTTCTATTTTCCATTTTTATCATCAACAAGAAATGCGTCGAACGCGGATGCCACCTGCAGCATGAACGTGAATTTGTCACAGGGTGGTAGAGGTCCATTGGAACAATGCATGTGTGAAATGTGAAGCAGATCCGAGCAAGGAAATAGAAGTTATAACCGATTTCTCTGATGTTAAGTTTTGTAAAGAGACTAAGTATGTGACCTTGATCTCGAGATCAGCGGGGATTTGTCACAGCATATGAAATATTAAGAATTTTCGATGAAAGAAATAGAAGTTATAACATATTTCTCTGATGTTAAGTTTTGTAAAGAGACTAAGTATGTGACCTTGACCTTGGGATCAGCGGGGGTTGGACAGTCGTAGATTTGTCACAGTATGATAGTACAACCTTAGAGGAATGCACAAGTGAAATAATAAGAATTTTCAATAAAGGAAATAGAAGTTATACATGTAGAGCCTTACAGGAATGCATGTGTGAAATATTAAGCCTTTTAGATGAAGGAAATAAAAGTTATAACAATATTTCTCTGATGTTAAGTTTTGTAAAGAGACTAAGTATTTGACCTTGACCTTGGTATCAGCGGGGGTTGGATGGTCGTGGATTTGGCACAGCATGGTAGTAGAGCCTTACAGGAATGCATGTGTGAAATATTTAGCATTTTAGATGAAGGAAATAGAAGTTATAACAATATTTCTCTGATGTTAAGTTTTGTAAAGAGACTAAGTATTTGACCTTGACCTTGGGATCTGCGGGGGTTGGACGGTCGTGGATTTGGTACAGCATGGTAGTAGAGCCTTACAGGAATGCATGTGTGAAATATCAAGCATTTTAGATGAAGGAAATAGAAGTTATAACAATATTTCTCTGATGTTAAGTTTACGGACGCACGCACGGACGGACGGACGGACGGACAACCTGACTCCAGTATACCCCCCCACAACTCGTTGCGGGGGGTATAATAAATGTGGTATATTTACCTGTAGACACAGAGTGACTGATTTATTTGAAGCAGGATTAGTACTGGAAATCTGAATTCTGAAACCTGGGTATCCAGGAAGATATTATTAAACTTCTTCTTCACTTGCGGGGGGTATAATAAATGTTGTATATTTACCTGTAGACACAGAGTGACTGATTTATTTGAAGGAGGATTCGTATTGGAAATCTGAATTCTGAAACCTGGGTAACCAGGAAGATATTATTAAACTTCCTCTTCACACATACTTACCCAGAGCTCCAGATAAGGTTTGAAAATCGGTCCACAAATTCCACATTTATTTTTTTTTACATCTATTTTTAGCCCCCATGTTATATTCCCATAGGATTTTTTTTTTTTTCGAAATAAAATCAATATTTGATGGAATTTCATTGGGGCGGGTGAATTTTGTGTTATTGATGAGAAAACGTATTTACATTAATCTGTTTTAGATTGAATGTGTTTAATAGCCAAAGGTTTTTCGGCAGCAATTAAACAGACAGTAGACTGGTTTACAAATGAATGAGCCCTTTCTATATGACGAGCAAGCAGTTTTATATATAAAGAGTATTATACCCCCATATTTCCAATTCAATGTGTATTTTACTTCTACAAATGTATTATTGATTAAATAGGGAACAAATGATAAAAAAAAAAGAATAAAAAAAGTCAGTTATTTGAGCTGAAAGCTTAACTAAGTAAATTTTCAAATTTATTACTGTATTTTCACTATTTGTTTATTTGTTTATTTTCCATTTTCTTCATCATTGCCAACACTTTTGGAAATGATTCTGAAGTGTTGCCAAACCATATTTGTATTGAGAAAGAAGACAAAATTTTAAACAACAGCAGACGACAATTTACATTTCCCACATTCTAATGGTGTGGCTCACTTTTCCCATAAATAAAGTACATTCAATAAACAAACACGCAATATTGAAGCTATATATAGGGTGTTTTGCATGCAACCCGACAAACCGTACAAACTTTCATTAATTCAAGATTACCTACGCAAATAGACAACAGATAAACTTCATGTACATGAATTTTACAATTCACTGAAGCAAATAGACAACAAATAAACTACATGAATTTTACAATTCGCTGAAGCAAATAGACAACAGATAAACTACATGAATTTTACAATTCGCTGAACCCGACAGAAAACATGGCTGGGATATTTACCGTCCTTGAGGTCATAATAATCGGGGAATATGTCCGTGACTTTATCAGTCAGCAATGCTACTGATACTACAGTAGATTGATCAATATTTGAAGTCCCAATTGCCAAACCAGATTGATTGAATGGGATTTTATGTACATTTAAACCTTAGACCGCTACACACAACAATTGTAGTCTGCTGTTGCTGTATCTTGCCTTATTTCTCAATAAAAACATGGTTTGACAGCACTTCGGATTCCAATGGAAATGATTCTACAGTGCTGTCAAAGCATGTTGTAAATTATTCTAAAGTGCTGTCAAAGCATGATGATAAAAATGGTAAATAGAAAATAAACAGCAGACGACAAAAATTAAGATGGCGGTGTAAGGGGTAGGAACAATATCATTTACATGTAGTAACTAATATCACACTAATTTCTTTCAATTGTGCATTTCTGTTGCTTTGTTTGAAAATTCTTAGAAAACACATGTTGAGTTAGCGATATAGGATCGATAGATAACGCTGGGTAAATCAACAGGTTGAAGTAACGGACCGAGGTCTATATATACATTATATATATAAAAGCATCAATAAATGAAGAAGCAAAATAAGCTAAACAAATTTTGTTCTTCATTTATTGATGCTTTTAGGCATATTTAATGTATTTATAGACCTCGGTCCGTTACTTCAACCTGTGGGTAAATCTGCTAAATGTCTTGCAAGACTCATTTCGACATCACCAAAATTACGATTCTTGTGCATATTCTCTGAAGCCTACTGAGCCCCGCAGGGGACATAGAATTCTTTTTTTTATTAATTCGTTCCCACGAAATAACAATTTGTTCCCTCAATTTAACAATTCGTTCCCATGAATTAACAATTTGTTCCCTCAATTTAACAATTTGTTTCCACAAAATAAAAATTGTTAATTTGTGGGAACGAATTGTCAAATTGTGGGAAATGAATTGTTAAATTGAGGGAACAAATTGTCATTTCTTGGGAACAATTGTTAATTTGAGGGAACAAATTGTTATATCGTGGGAACAAATTGTTAATTCGAGGCAACAAATGATTAAATTGAGGGAACAAATTGTTAATTCGTGGGAACGAATTATTAAAAAAAAATCCATGTCCCCTGCGGCTCTGTATAAAGGAGACTTGGAATACCTAAACTGTTAATTGATTTTTAGTACGCGTTGACAATTTTAATTGGGCATTTTAATTGTCTAAACCTTTTCACCCCTAAGTTAACTGGAATGGATTTTAATATGTTAATTTTCAAAAATTGCCTTGATAAACACGTTTCCAGAAATTGGTTACGATCCATCAAGTAGAACTTGAGTTATTGCGTGGACAAGGATACAGAGTGCGAAAATTAAAAATGGCCACCAAGATGTCATCGGAAATATTTGAAAATCAATTGGCTTCTTCGTCTTGCCGTGACAATGCATACCAAATTTGGTTACAATTGGTCAAGTGAACTATTGTGTGGACAAGGATAAAGTGTAAAAATAAACAAGAGTGTTGAAGGTCACAATATACGCCCGTCGAGGTAAGGCCAGTCAACAAGGGGAGATACGTCACTAAAACATAATACTTCCTTTTTTTTTTTTCAAACGGGCGTATAAACATGGCCGCCAAGGGAAAATAAGTCATCGATAGACTTCTTCATCTTGCGGTGATAAACATATATACCGAATTTGATTATGGTGAAGTAGAACTCGAGTTATTGCGTAGACAAGGATACAGAGTGAGAAAATTAACAAGAGGGCCATGATGGCCCTAATTCACTCACCTGACTCCATGAACACCAGAGGAGAATGTGACATTGAGCTAATGTGTTTTAAAAAAATTGTGCTATTTTTAGATTATTCTCGGATTAAGCGATGACTCTCATTTTACCAAATCTGAAAATGCTTCACCCAAGGATCTTAACTTCCTATGAAGTTTGGCCAGCATCGGCTATGTGGTTCCTGAGAAAATGACGTTCAAAATCTCGAATAAATGGACCTTTTGGCGGCCATCATGGATGACATAATCATCCGATTCCGACAAATATTCCACCAGAGCAATCGCCTCATCGATACCTTCCATTTGATATATGGCATGACCATATTCGGTCAAAAATAAAATTTGACCCCAATTTGACCCCACAGGCCACGCCCATTTTTGACCCCGGGTTAACAACTTTGAAAGAGCATTGTAAATCGATCATTCCTACCAAGTTTAGTCGAAATCCGGCCAGCGGTTCATGAGAAGAAGATTTTTTAAGAATTTATGCTATTTTTAGACGGCGGCCATCTTGGATTAGCGATGACCTCCATTTTAACAAATCTGAAAAGGCTTCACCCATGGACCATAACTTTTAAGTTTGGTTACCATGGGCCAAGCGGTTCATGTGAAGAAGAATTTTAAATCTCTAATAAAAGAACAACCTTTTGACCTTTCGGCGGCCATCTTGGATGACATAACCGTCCGATTTCGACAAAAAATGTACCAGAGCGATCGCCTCATTGATACCTTCAATTTGATATATGACAATACCATATTCGGTCAAAAATAAAATTTGACCCCAATTTTACCCCGGGGTCACCATTTTAACAACTTTGAAAGAGCATTGTACATCGATCATTCCTACCAAGTTTTGTCGAAATCCAGTTGGCGGTTCTTGAGAAGAAGATTTTTTAAGAATTTGTGCTATTTTTAGACGGCGGCCATCTTGTATTACGTAATGACGTTATTTTAACAATTTTGCAATCCCTCTACCTAAGGACCATGACCATGAAGTTTGGTGACTAGGCCCAAAGGTTATCGAGGAGAAGACGTTTGAAAATGTTCACGGACGACAACGGACAACGGACACATTACGGTAACAATAGCTCACATGAGCTTCGCTCAGGTGAGCTAAATATGACCGCCAAGGTGAGAAAAGTCATTGGAAGCTTTTCAAAATCAATAGGCTTCTTTGTCTTGCCATGATAAACATGTATACAAAATTTGGCTACGATCGGTGAAGTAGAACTTGAGTTATTGCGTAGACAAGGATACAGAGTGCGAAAATTTAAATGGCCGCCAAGGGGAGATAAGTTATCGGAAATTTTTGAAAATCAATAGGCTTCTTCGTCTTGCCGTGATAAAACATGTATACCGAATCTGTCAAATAGAACTCTAGTTATTGCTTGGACAAGCTGAGCCCGCCCGCCACCATCCGCCCGCCCGCCCGCCCGCCCCTACAAGGTGAATACATAATGCGTCCCGTTTTTTTCAAAAAGACGTATAAAATGAGCCGTCAAGGGGAGATAAGTCATCGGAAAATTTTCAAAAGCAATGGGCTTCTTCATCTTGCCGTGATAAAAATGTAAATCAAATTTGGTTTTGATCGGTCCAGTAGAGTTATTGCGTTGGCAATGATACAGAGTCCTAAAATTAACAAGAGTTGTCAGAAGACAACGAAGCTCGCCTTGTTTAGCAGCCTTCATTCAAACTTGTCACAGCTGTATAAAAAACATGAATATTATATAACTTGACCTTGTTGGGATAAGGGGTGTGCGGTGGACCTTGACATTGAGGTCAGTGGTAGAAGGTGGATCGTGGATTTGATATAGCATGATATAGCATTAAGATGAATGCATGTATGAAATATCAATGCGCTCCCTGAAATGAGAAGGAAAACAAAATTTAATTTAACCCAGCGTTAAGTTTATGAACACACTAAGTTGGTGATTTTCTACAGCATGATAGCTATTCACATGAGGAATGCATGTATAAATGTGCTAAGTTTGTGACCTTGGCCTTGGCAAAAGGGGTGGGGGGGGGGGGGGGGGGGGGTGGGTCATGGATTTGCTGTAGCACAATAGAGTATTATCAGATGAATGCATGTATGAAATATGAAGGTGTTCCCTGTAAAGAAACAGAAGTTATAAAAAGGACATTTTACTCCCAACGTTAAGTTTATGATGTTGATCATTGGGGAAAGCGGTGGGGTGGGTCATGGATTTGCTGTAGCACAATAGAGGATCATCGGATGAATGCATGTATGAAATATCAAAGCGTTCAAAGTGTAAAGAAACAGACGTTACACAACATTTACCCCAATGTAAAGTTTATGAACATGCTAAGTTTGTGACCTTCACCTTGGGGTAAGGGTTGGGTGGTGGGTTGTGGATTTGCTACAGCATGATAAGAGGGTCATCTGAGGAATGTATTTGTATGAAATATCAAGGCGTTCCATCAAAGGAAACAGTTGTTATCAGACATTTACCCCAACGTTAGTTTATGAATGTGTCAAGTTTGTGACTTGACTTGGGGGGTAAGGGGGTGGGCGGTGGGTCATGGAATTGCTATAGCACGATAGAGTATCATCATATGAATGCGTGTATGAAATATCAAGGCGTTCCATGAAGGAAAACAGATGTTATAAGACATTTACCCCAACGTTAAGTTTATGAATGTGCTAAGTTTGTGACCGTGACCTTGGGTAAAGGGGTGGGGGTTGGTCATGGATTTGCTATAGCATGATAGAGTATCATCAGATGAATGCATGCATGAAATATCAAGGTGTTCAATGTGTAAAGAAACAGAAGTTACACAACATTTACCCCAACGTTAAGTTTATGAACATGCTATGTTTGTGACCTTGACTTTTGGGTAAAGGTTGGGTGGTGGGTGGTGGGTTGTGGATTTGCTACAGCATGATAGAGGGTCATCTGAGGAATGTATGAAATAGCAAGGCGTTCCATGAAAGGAAACACACATGTACCCCAACGTTAAGTTTATGAATGTACTAAGTTTGTGACCTTGACCTTGGGGTAAGGGATGGGCGGTGGGTCATGGATTTGCTATAGCATGATAGAGTATCATCAGATGAATGCATATTTGAAATATCAAGGCGTTCCATGAAAGGAAACAGATGGTATAATACATTTACCCCAATATTAGGAGTTTATGAATGTGCTAAGATTTGTGACTTGACCTTGGGATGGGAAAGGGGTGGGCGGTGAGTCATGAATTAATTTGCTATAGCACGATAGAGTATCAGCAGATGAATGCATGTAAATAAATAAACAGAAGTTACACAACATTTACCCCCAACGTTAAGTTTATGAACATGCTAAGTTGTGACCTTGACCTTGGGGTAACGATTGGGTGGGCGGTGGGTCATGGATTTGCTATAGTACGATAGAGTATCATCAGATGAATGCATGTATGAAATATCAAGGCGTTCCATGAAAGGAAACAGATGTTATAAGACATTTACCCCAACGTTAAGATTATAAATGTGCTAAGTTTGTGACCTTGACCTTGCGGTAAGGGCTGGGTGGTGGGTCATGGATTTGCTACAGCATGATACAGGGTCATCTGAGGAATGCATGTATGAAATAACAAGGTGTTCCATGAAAGGAAACAGAAGTTATAAGACATTTACCCAACGTTAAGTTTATGAATGTGCTAAGTTTGTGACCTTGACCTTGGGGTAAGGGCTGGGTGGTGGGTAATGAATTTGCTACAACATGATAGAGGGTCATCTGAGGAATGGATGTATGAAATAACAAGGTGTTCCATGAAAGGAAACAGAAGTTATAAGACATTTACCCAATGTTAAGTTTATGAATGTGCCAAGTTTGTGACCTTGACCTTGGGGTAAGGGCTGGGTGGTGGGTCATGGATTTGCTACAGCATGATAGAGGGTCATCTGAAGAATGCATGTATGAAATAACAAGATGTTCCGTGAAAGGAAACAGAAGTTATAAGACATTTACCCAACGTTAAGTTTATGAATGTGCCAAGTTTGTGACCTTGACCTTGGGGTAAGGGCTGGGTGGTGGGTCATGGATTTGCTATAGCATGATAGAGGGTCATCTGAGGAATGCATGTATGAAATAACAAGGTGTTCCATGAAAGGATACAGAAGTTATAAGACATTTACCCAACGTTAAGTTTATGAATGTGACAAGTTTGTGACCTTTATTGACCTTGGTGGGGTAAGGGCTGGGTGGTGGGTCATGGATTTGCTACAGCATGTTAGAGGGTCATCTGAGGAATGCATGTATGAAATAACAAGGTGTTCCATGAAAGGAAACAGAAGTTATAAGACATTTACCCAACGTTAAGTTTATGAATGTGCCAAGTTTGTGACCTTGACCTTGGGGTAAGGGCTGGGTGGTGGGTCATGGATTTGCTACAGCATGATAGAGGGTCATCTGAGGAATGCATGTATGAAATAACAAGGTGTTCCGTGAAAGGAAACAGAAGTTATAAGACATTTACCCAACGTTAAGTTTGTGGACGACGCTGACACTGACGCCGACGCCGACGACGCCGGGGGTATGACATAAGCTCTTCTGCACTTCGTGCAGGCGAGCTAAAAATGGGCTGCCAAGGGGAGATAAGTTAACCTGCCGTGATAAACATGTATGACAAATTTGGTTATGCTACGTCAAGTAGAACTCTAGTTATTATGTAGACAAGCTGTGCCCACCCGCCAGCTTGCCCGTACAAGGGGAATACATAATACGTCCCGTTTTTTCAAACAGGCGTATAAACTTTAACCGCACGTACGTACGCCAATGTGCCGACTATATCGCTCATCTGGATCTACTGTTTGCAATCATAAAGATAGAGGTGTGTAGTGTTGAAACTACTAAACCAAGACCTAAATACATACAATTGCAATTTTAATATATGCAAGTTAATTTTAAATAGATGCCTGAGATCAGTATGTTACAATCCAACCCTGAATAGTTTATAACAGGGTAATCATCAGATCAAACAGGCTCAGTAGCCCATTTCATCAACATTGCAAAGTATACTTTACTAGCAAAGTATACTTTGAGGGAGTAATCATTTATTTTTCCAGAAATGCATTATTTCACATAGAACTAACAAATGCATGTATTTCATGATTAAAAAGTATGCAGAATTTATTATACTGAATTTATTACATTATCACAGCCATTAAATGGCTGTGATAATGTAATAAATTCAGTATAATAAAAATTAATAAATTTTTCAAAAAATTGAAAATTTCTCCCTCAAAGTATACTTTGCTACTAAAGTATACTTTGCAATGTTGATGAAATAGACTACAGGTATCTTCCTGGGGACATGAAGCTAGAAGTGCATATTATATTAGTCGTCGCCCAGTAAAACAGCCCTTACACATGTGTAACTAGAGTAGCGTAACCATTTGATAAGATCTTGAAAATTCAAGAAAACATCTGGAAAATTCAAGAAAAGATCTGGAAAATTCAAGAAAGTACCGTATTCTGCCGATTATAGGTCGCAAGTGGTATTATATGGTTAATTATTGATTGCGGTATCATTTATTATCTCTTTTCAACACCATTTACGGAAACTATTTTCAAAATCAATATCGGCGAAATATGGCGACAGATCTGCGTATAATCCAGTGTTTTTTTAACCCGTTCCTTTCTGAATACACATTTACGGATATGAAATTTATTAAATATTTTATTTTTATTTTTGTTATTTCTCACTGAAAGTATATGTTGTGACCACTCATTTGAAACCGTCTCGACGAAACGGTTTAAATGGTGGTCACGGCATATACTTCGTCTACGGCACACATCAAAAGGCGTGTTGGACCAATCAGTGCAATTTCAAAACAGCCTAAAGGTCACACAGTTTACAGCCTCGTGCTGAATGATGACATAAGATAAACACCTGTTAGTTGACACGGCTTGGCGTTATCGATTTTTTTTGCACAAAGCAACACACTACTTTCGCCTACAGTATGTAATATTTCAAAATCAGTTGTATCTTCATCAGCATCGTGTAAACACACAGTTTCGAAACTAATGATGGAGTTTTATAACTTGCATGGAATTGCATGATGCATATTACGGATTTACCGTTAATGGCGTCATGCAATATTTTTCACGGCAAAATGACACCTA
>CM055278.1:13160333-13215943 GCA_029237695.1 Conchocele bisecta
CAAAATGACACCTACCGATAGGGCCAGGTAAATGTTTTCAAAAGATAATTAAAATGATAGAGGCCAGATTGTGATTCGGAGAAAATGTCGACCACGAATGTGACACAGCGTCGAAACCACAGGCATTCGGCGTGTTTCGGCTTTCGTCGGTATAACTCTATATATATATATATAATATATGCCATTATACCGATGAAAACCGAAACACGCCGAATGCCTGTGGTCAAAACGAGTAAGGCGCGAACTGTTTAGAATACGAATCTGAGTATACTTTTCAAATTTCAAGCGGATGTTACCGCAAAGACTAACAACAACAACAAATATCGAAACAACTTTATTTTATGAATTTTTTGTCGATATTTCGGGGTGGAAAAAAATGCTCTTGTATCCAAACGTGTGAATAAGACGCAGGGGCTGTGTGGGATGAAAATCTGGGTAAAAAAAGTGTGACTTATAATCGGCAGAATACGGTATCTTGAAAATTCAAGAAAATATCTTGAAACATCCTTTATTAGAAACGATCTTGAAAATTCAAGAAAAGATCTTGAAAATTCGAGAAAAGAACTTGAAAATTCAAGAAAGTATCTTGGAAATTCAAGAAAAGATCTCGAAAATTCAGGAAAAGAACGCTCCTGTATCCAAACGTGTGAATAAGACGCAGGGGCTGTGTGGGATGAAAATCTGGGTAAAAAAAGTGCGACTTATAATCGGCAGAATACGGTATCTTGAAAATTCAAGAAAATATCTTGAAACATCCTTTATTAGAAACGATCTTGAAAATTCGAGAAAAGATCTTGAAAATTCGAGAAAAGAACTTGAAAATTCAAGAAAGTATCTTGGAAATTCAAGAAAAGATCTCGAAAATTCAGGAAAAGAACTTGAAAATTCAAGAAAAGATCTCGAAAATTCAAGAAAAGAACTTGAAAATTCAAGAAAAGATCTTGAAAATTCAAGAAAAGATCTTGAATAAATGGAAATAAAAAAAAGTGAAGTGGCCCTAATGGGCTTCCGTACAAATAGATGTTTTAAAGAAACGTTGATAATCTTGGAACGATTAATTCAGGCAGTCGTGTACGTGTGACATAAGTCAGCCATCATGTGTTAGAAAACAGCTGATTGTGAGTTGCCATGGCAAATAGATGTTCAGAAACATTGATAATCTTGGTATGATTAATTCAGGCAGTCGTGTACGTGTAACATGCATGTCAGCTACCATATCCATATGTTAGTAAACAGCCGATTGTGAGTTGTCATGGCAAATAGATGTTGATAATCTTGGTACGATTAATTCAGGCGGTCGTGCACTTGTGACATATATCAGCCACCATGTGTTAGAAAACAGCTGATTGCGAGTTCAGGCGGTAGATTAATTCAGGCGGTCGTGCACATGCGACATATATCAGCCACTATGTGTTAGAAAACAGCTGATTGTGAGTTCAGGTGGTAGATTAATTCAGGTGGTCGTGCACATGTCACATATATCAGCCACCATGTGTTCGAAAACAGCTGATTATGAGTTCAGGCGGTAGATTAATTCAGGTGGTCGTGCACATGTGACATGTATCAGCCACAATGTGTTAGAAAACAGCTGATTGTGAGTTCAGGTGGTAGATTAATTCAGGCGGTCGTGCACTTGTGACATATATCAGCCACCATGTGTTAGAAAACAGCTGATTGCGAGTTCAGGCGGTAGATTTAATACAGGCGGTCGTGCACATGTGACATATATCAGCCACCATGTGTTAGAAAACAGCTGATTGCGAGTTCAGGCGGTAGATTAATTCAGGCGGTCGTGCACATGTGACATATATCAGCCACCATGTGTTAGAAAACAGCTGATTGTGAGTTTGGTAGATTAATTCAGGCCGTCGTGCACATGTGACATATATCAGCCGCCATGTATGAGAAAACAGCTGTCTCTGTGGATTATGAACGTATCTATTTTCGCATAGTTCCGTGCAACAATAGTAGCTTTATCTGAATTCAATAAGCTAAAATATGCAATATCTATTGATCTGCTCGCGTTTCACGGTGCGGCTTCAGAACATGTAAAGAATCGCTAGATATCGCTCAGACAAATTGGCCCAAACTCAGACAAAAGGGACCTTAGGGACCCACACTATGCAACCCGATATGTGGCTGTGATTGGAGAAATGGGGCTTATGGGATCTGTGACCAGTGTAGCTCCTGATCAAATAACACACACACTCCTGTTAGTCTTGTAGTCTTATTGCTTGTTAGACACATCAGAGGTGTTTCATTGATGGAATGGTGAACAGTGCAGATCCTGATCAGACTGTGCGGTTGCACAGGCTGATCTGAATCTACACTGATCACAAAACCACACCCTATTCAACCTGATACTAGAGACTCAAATATTTCTGTTTCGAGTATCGTATTGCATAGGAAAACCCAGGATAACGGCTGTCTACATTTGGTCAAAACTTACAAGTGCCTATTATCTTATAATTATTAAATTTAAAAACCCTTTCAACAATACATACATACCTCTATAGCAGTGTTTGCAAACAGTGTAGATCCAGATTAGACGGGTCGTGAATAGCCGTCATCTCATCAGGATCTGCACATTTTGCAAGTAATTTTCATGTTCTTTAAAACAAAAACACCACATTTTCATAAATGGACGAGTCTGAAAATAATTTTGTGCCGATTGGATTTGTTGGAAATTTAACATATCAAAATCCATGCAAGTTATTTAGTGGTTCAAGGGTTAAGTGCAGGTCACTGTAGATCTATTTTAATCTGTGGGGATGTCACAGATAATATCACGGGCCATGGTGCACATGTGCAGTCAAATAGGACATACTAATTAAAGAATAGGTTACAAGATATAGTAGTATATACAGAGCTCCAGATAAGCTTTGCGTCTGAAAGCGTACTATACCCCCTGATTTCAAAATCATTGCATATTCTACTTTTACAAATGGATTGTTGATTTTCTTCATTACTAAATGGGAAACAAATGATAAAAAAAATATAATACTGTTTGCTTTTTGCAGCTCAACTAAGTGAATTTTCAACTTCATGACAGTATTTTCACTACTCAATTTGAAAATCAATGCGTATTTTCACACTGCTGTGCATATTTTGTACTCCCACTTTTGATAATCAATGCGTATTCAGCTAAAATAATGGCGTAAAATACGCACCTTATCTGGAGCTCTGGTATATAGTCGCTGTCACATGAAATTTCACTGCAAATTTGAAGGAATCAACTTAGGATATGACTGTACTCTGAATCAGTCATCATCGCTCCAGATAAGTTTTGCATGTAAAGAGTATTATACCCCCATATTCAATGTGTATTTTACGTTTACACATGTATTATTGATTTTCTTCCTAAGATTAGGGAACTACCGTAATGATAAACAAGAAACGAGGCAAAGCCACGAAGGCCAGGTTTTTTCCAAGCATAGACACTTGGATAACATAATTATACCCACTTTTTGTAGACTAGATGGCCGTGGCCTGCATGTCGCGCCTTGGGGCGAGGCATGGACACTAAAAAAATAGCCTGGATTTTTTCTCTCAAAAAACCTGGCTAAAAGTGAAAAAAATTACAATGCTGAATTAAATTTTGTCGTCAGCTGCTTATTTTTTATTTTCAATTTTTCTCGTCAACAACATTATAAATTTGACATCACTTCAGAATCATTTCCGGAAATGATTCTCAAGTGCTGTCAAGCCATGTTGTTGACGAGAAAGATGACAAAAAAAATAAAATAAACAGCCGACGACATCTTTTGTTTCCTGCATTCTAAGGATAAAGGAAAACAGTACATGTAGTTCAAGTGCTGACCCTAACACCATGGCCAAGTCAGCGACAGAGACATTCTAGGACAGCCAGTCCGTGACCGAAATGGAAGATCAAATATTTGTGTTGTTTTATAGTAAACATGGTTAACCCTTAAATCGCTATCTTAATTTTTTTGTCGTCTGCTGTTGTTTTCTATTTTCTATTTTTGTCATCAAAAACATGGTTTGACAGCACTTCAGAATCATTTCCATTGGAAATGATTCTGAAGTGCTGTCAAACCATGTTTTTATTGAGAAATAAGGCAAGATATAAAAGCAACAGCAGACGACAATTGTTGTGAGTAGCGGTCTAAGGGTTAAGTAAAATAAATATTAATAAATGATTATCTCTGTAGCGGGCACCCGTAGTTTTTAGAACTGGTGGAATACTGACACAACTAGAAATGTGGCCTGTCGGCACACGAATACCCCCACTGGCAGCCAAAGAAAACGGGGCATTTTTGATTATAAGCCATTTAGCCGAGCGTTAAGGTTTCAAACGCATCAAGTCTGTGACCTTGACCCTGGGCATAGTGTGATAATCCATGCATCGGTGTAGAAGATATAGAGCGGAAGGGAATTTCAATAGGTTTGACCTTTGACCTTCAACTGTGACCTTGACCTTGGACATAGGTGCGTGGTTATTGATCGCGACACAACTTCTCATCCTGAGAAACATTTGTGCCAAGGCATTTGATAATCCATGCATCGGTGTAGAAGATATAGAGCGGAAGGGAATTTCAATAGGTTTGACCTTTGACCTTCAACTGTGACCTTGACCTTGGACGTAGGTGCGTGGTTATGATCGCGACACACCTTCTCATTATGAGAAACATTTGTGCCAAGCCATTTGATAATCCCATGCATCGGTGTAGAAGATATAGGGCGGAAGGGAATTTCAATAGGTTTGACCTTTGACCTTCAACGTGACCTTGACCTTGGAACGTAGGTGCTTGGTTATTAATCGCGAAACACCTTCTCATCATGAAAAGAAACTTTGTGCCAAGCCATTTGATAAATCCATGCATCGGTGTAGAAGATATAGAGCGGAAGGGAATTTGCAATAGGTTTGACCTTTGACCTTCAACTGTGACCTTGACCTTGGACGTAGGTGTGTGTTATTGATCACGACAACACCTTCTCATCATGAGAAACATTTGTGCCAAGCCATTTGATAATCCATGCATCGGTGTAGAAGATCATTAGAGCGGAAGGGAATTTCAATAGGTTTGACATTTGACCTTCAACTGTGACCTTGACCTTGGACGTAGGTGCGTGGTTATTGATCGCGACACACCTTCTCATCATGAGAAACATTTGTGCCAAGCCATTTGATAATCCATGCATCGGTGTAGAAGATATAGAGCGGAAGGGAATTTCGATAGGTTTGACCTTTGACCTTCAACTGTGACCTTGACCTTGGACGTAGGTGCGTGGTTATTGATCGCGACACACCTTCTCATCATGAGAAACATTTGTGCCAAGCCATTTGATAATCCATTGCATCGGTGTAGAAGATATAGAGCGGAAGGGAATTTCGATAGGTTTGACCTTTGACCTTCAACTGTGACCTTGACCTTGGACGTAGGTGCGTGGTTATTGATCGCGACACACCTTCTCATCATGAGAAACATTTGTGCCAAGCCATTTGATAATCCATGCATCGGTGTAGAAGATATAGAGCGGAAGGGAATTTCCAACAGACCGACCGACCGACCGACCGACCGACCGACAAGCTGACTCCTATATACCCCCAACAAACTTTGTTTGTGGGGGTATAATTATACACTTATTTAATTCCTATAAAGAACATTTTGTGACTACTGAGTGGGCCTGTACCTTTAAGCCACAGCACAAAAGAAAAGTGTATAAGATTTACTATAACTTATGCCATTCAGAAAATGCATAATAAAACTCCATTCAAGTTTTAGCTGTTGGATAAATCATTATAACATATTTTTTGCTTATTCACCTTTCCATAAACGAATGGTAAATCCATCTTGTTTGTCAGTTGGCAAGAAGAATTATGTGTTATACATAATGTAAAATATTCTTAACCCATACACCGTTATCTTATTTTTTTTGTCGTCAGCTGTTTATTTTCTATTTTCCATTTTTATCATCAAAAACCTTGCTTTGACAGCACTTTAGAATAATTTACAACATGCTTTGACATTACTTCAGAATCATTTCCATTGGAAATGATTCTGAAGTGCTGTCAAACCATGTTTGTATTGAGAAATAAGGCAAGATATAAAAGCAACAGCAGACGACAATTGTTGTGAGCAGCGGTCTATGTGTTATAAGCTTTCTTGTACTTTAAAATCATTGACAACCATGCATTCCAAGTGAAATCGGTTAAGTAGGTACATGAAGCTGTGCCTGGAGAAATGGAGCTTATGGGTTCTGCGACCAGTGTAGATCCAGATCAGCCTGTGCACCCGCACAGTTTGATCAGGATCTGCACTGTTCGCCATTCCATCAATGAAACACCCATCATGCTTCTAACAAGCATTACAGATCGTTATCAGGCTACAGTATTGTTGCTATTTGATCAGGAGCTGCACTGGTCACACAACTCATAAGCCCCATTTCTTCAGTCACAGCCACAAATACAGGTCATGCACCTGTATCAGGGAAGTGATTGATTGTGGGTTCACGTCCATTCAACAGCAAGGTCATATTCAGATAGGAATGCATCTGTATGTGGGGAGGTGAGGGGAGCAACTTGAACATACATGGGGGTGGGGGAACATTATGCATCTGTATGTGGGAGGGGAGGGGAGCAACTTGAACATACATGGGGGTGGGGGAACATTATGCATCTGTATGTGGGAGGGGAGGGAAGCAACTTGAACATACATGGGGGTGGGGGAACATTATGCATCTGTATGTGGGAGGTGAGGGGAGCAACTTGAACATACATGGGGGTGGGGGAACATTATGCATCTGTATGTGGGGAGGTGAGGGAAGCAACTTGAACATACATGGGGGTGGGGGAACATTATGCATCTGTATGTGGGAGGGGAGGGGAGCAACTTGAACATACATGGGGGTGGGGGAACATTATGCATCTGTATGTGGGGAGGTGAGGGGAGCAACTTGAACATACATGGGGGTGGGGGAACATTTCACACTAATGTACAATAAGAAACAAGCCGTCCCATCAGGATCTTCACTATTTATAGGTAGTTTCTTAAAATTCCCCCCTTGTCTAATTAATGAAATAGTCTGAAAATTAAGCTGGAATATCCAATTAAGCTACCTAGGGGTGAAATGGTTAATAATGTTTCAAGAGACAGCATTTTTATTCGAGCGCTAGCGACAAACGCTATACAACCAACATTCAAATTTAAGGTCTTCCAGCTTTTATGCAAATGAGCTAATGTCGGTCGCAGCGCATATTTTGTGGGTTTAACTTTTTAAAAACACAGGTCTTACACCATAAAAAATAGTTCTAACAATTTAATTAGCTTGATCGCCTTTTCAGGATGCGACGATTAAACGCCATATTCAATTATTCGTGATTCATAACTCCATGGTTCGGTGCACAAATACAATCTTGCGGTTTTCCAAAAATCTATTTTTAACTAGTTGTTGTTGCTGCTGTGAAATTCCTGCGCTTATAGTTCGCAAAACGCTTTCCACTCTAGATAAATAGTCTATGTATCACCCACAAACACATACTGTGACGAATTTCAGCACGTTTAGTTCTTTGATTAATATATGTCTTCAGAATGTGCAATGATTGAGGATTTTTCACAAACTTACAAAATTATTCTATACGAGACACGCCATGTGATTTTCTACCTAAGAACAAATATGATTTTCATGAAATATATATTACAGAAACTGTGATATTTTCCGAAAATGATGTCAAAAGTTGACGAAATTTGCCATGAAAATTTTGTCAACTCTCGATGTCATTTACAGGAAACATCAGAAATTTTCTAAACACTTGTCATAAAATATACATGTTCTTAGGTACAAAATCACATGGCGTGTCTCATATTGCATTCAGCCCAGTGGAATATGTGGGCAGAATGCGTCACATTTTGTCGATACAACCTGATCAATACACATGATACATATATGCAACTGCATGCCAGGTTTTTGTATTTGTATTCATATATGAGACAAGCCATGTGATTTTGTATCTTAGTTTGTTTGTTTGTTTATTGGTGTTTAACGGCCTATCAACAGCTAAGGTCATGTAACTTAGGCCGGGCAAACGGGTTCGATCCCGTTTTAACCCTTTCAACACCAAGTAACTTAATAGGATGTTCCATGCCAATGTTTCACACTATTTCATTAATTTTGTTCATTCAAATCCCATTCTTCTAAAAGGGTAATCTGTACGATGTTTAAAATTATTAACAAACAGTGGAGATCCTGATGAGACGGCTCGTTACGAGCCGGCTCATCTGGATCTGCACTGTTTGCAAACATTGTCTCTATAGAGGTCTGTGGTGTTGAAAGGGTTAACCTGCTGCATTGGGGGAAAAATCCCAAAATCAGAACAGAATATTTACATCGAGAACAAACATATTCAGCCCTGAAATTAGAATAACCTGACCTGGTGCCAGGTCCATACCACACCTAAGTCACTTGGCCCCTTCCCCTAAAATAGGATTACGAATATCGTAATACTCACATAAGGGGTATAACCAGATTCAACTGTCACATACAAAATTCCAAAGACGTATGTGAGGGCCAAACCAGGTCTCCAGTCGGGATTCCGGTAAGAATGAACCCTGATCGTTAAATTAACCATCGCGTGCTCCCACCTGCCACCCACGATTTTGTATCTTAGAATCTCATGAAAAAGTGAAAGTGAATGTGTTTAACGTCCCAGCAAGAGCTAGGGTCATATAGAGGCGGGACCACAGTTTAACTCTTTGCATGCTGGGAAATTTGTGGGCTATAAATAGTTCAAAAATATCAGACGACAATTCATAGTATTTTCTTTTATTTCTCCCTATAAATATCATGAATATGTCCAGAGGACGCAATTCTAATGAAATTCCAAGACATATTTAGAGAGAGAAATAAGAAACATACTCATAATTTGTTGGATGTTATTTTCACCGCTAGCATGCAAAAAATCAGACAGACCACAAGGGCGGATTCAGGGGGGGGGCAGACCCGGCGAGCGCCCCCCCTAAAATTTGCCGAGTAAAGATTTTTTACAAGTTACAAGGCATGTTTTTATGTTCGAGTTGTGAATTTATTGTTTATTGGGTTTTTTTTTGCTCCAAAATGCGCCAGAACGCAGGAAATGCGATGTAGAGTTAAAAAAATTCCGGGGGGGAATGCTGTTTTATTCTGCTATGCCATATATACATACTTCAAATAATAAAACTGGGGATGGTTCCACTTTTTCTGATAACTGGTATGGCGGACATTTTGTTCTCAAAATGGCCTCTATGTAAATAATATTTCTTGTGTCTTCACTACGTACTGTCTTTAGTAAAGTGTATTTATAGTTAGGTTGTGTTGACTGTTTTGGTACGTTCTTGGAACAAAGCTTCTTTGTATCATCAAAGATGTTCCTATTTTATTATAATTTTCAAAATGGCTGCCATGAAAGTCATATAATTCTGATATAATCATGCACAAATCATTTGGAAATTATATATGTCTAAAGTCAATTTCAAGTCACTGTTTATGACAAACATGTTAGATTTCAAAATGGCCACTGCATGTATACAGGAATTTTCTTAATTATTGATACGGTGCTTTCAATCAGTTCCATCACCATCTGCATTAGAGTCTGAGAGGCAGTGCTGGCACAATCACACTCAAAATGCGGTCAAAGGAGTTGCTTGCATAAAATATATACACTATACAAACTAGTATGCAGGAAAGTGTATTAAATGACATCTTTGGCATTAAAACGGCTCGTGCACATGTTCAATATGTGTAGATGAAGTGTGTAAAATGTCAGATTGATTGCCAAAACACCGTTGGAGACGTTGAATACACACTATACCTTATACAGAACTGCATGCAGAACTATAGAAAAATGGCCACGTTGAAAAGGCAGTATTGTTCCATGGTCATTATAATTATTTACGATTACCATATGGTCTTATAGATCACAACTCCTGTGTCAATATAATAAGTGATCAGTGCCTTGATGGTCCAAATTGCCTTTCACTTGTTGAAATTGTCATATTAGTATGAATTCACAAGTACATGTAGTATTCGAGAACTTACCCGTCAGTGATCACGAGTTGCAAGAAATTGCAAACTTGTAAGATGCACAATTGATTCTGCAAGAAAAACGAGTCTAAAGGGATAACTCAACTTCAGAACACAATGTAAGCAGTAAATAGTGGCATTATGGGATTACAGAGATAGACTGAAAGGATCTAAACACATAATTCGGACTCGTCTCGAGTCCTAAATGTTGCAGGTCGTGCACAATGGCCATCTCGGCATTCAGACATGTGTTACATGAGCGCATGATATTATGTTCTGGTAACATGGTAGGAAGATGTTCAATTTGTGCGCAGGTATTGCCAATACATGTTTTGATTTGTGACAAGATGATATCCACTCATCAACAGAGCAAGAAATGCTATGATAAAAGCATGGTAGCTTTCAAATTAAAAGAGCTAAACATTGGCGACCAAGTTGGACTCCATAAAGACGGATGGAAACACCACACATAAATACTTTGACTGCGAAATATAAATTTCAATGGAGGCCATTTTGAATTTCAAGATGGTGGCCATACAGCTTATAGAAAACAAGAGTTATCAGAGGACAATGAAGCACGCCCGATGGCAGCAAAGGAACCAAGGGCACATTTGAACATGGATTTGCCACAGCGCAGTAGAGGACCCTTATATATAGGCCATTATTTACCCGAAGGTTTTGAGATGCACAAAATATTTCACCTTGACCCTGGGCTTAGAAGGGGCGGCAGCGCAGTAGAGGACCCTTGGAGCAATGCGTGTGTGAAATATGAAGCAAATCCAAGCAAGGAAACAGAAAATATAGGCCATTATAATTTTTGAAGATGGATGGACGGACGGACGGACGGACGGATGGACGTTCTTACAGTACTATACTTATGTGGCTTATCACATGTTAAATATTAGCCACATAAAAGGATTTTTAGCCACATAAAAGGATTTTTTAGGTGGCTAATTGTAACCAACCCTATCCTTTACCAAGTCCATAACCCTGTGGGGCTAGCCACATAAGTACCCTAATGTGTGCCCGGACGGACGGACGGACGGACGCCTACGACGCCGACGGTATGCCATAAGCACGGCTTCCTTCGGAAGGCGGGCTAAAAATGGAACCAACCCCAGTTTTGTTGTATGTTGTCTATAGATGAAAAAAACATGGTTCAAACAATGTAGCAAAAAAATTCACAAAACCTAAAATAATGACACAACAGCATACACCATGAACACTAATGCAGACATAAAGTAAACAAATTGAACTTTCTCCACTGAAAAGTGAAACGGTTTAACCCTCACTACGCTGGAGACGGCAATTGCCGTCTGCTGTTTTTCATTTTCTCATGCGCTGTCAAAACAGGTTTTTGTGGAGAAATATTGAAAATGAAACATTTACAGCAGACGGCAAAATTTAATTCAGCATAGTAAGGGTTAATGTCCCATCACCAGCTAAGGTTGTATAGAAATGGGGCATCAGAATATAATCTAATGCGAAGTACTACTTTCTCTGCGCAAGTTATAACTGATGGGTTTTTGCTGACTGAATGGCAAACAGTGAAGACTCAGATCAGTGTGAATCAGAAACGTCAGTGGTCACAACCCATAAGCCTAGTATTGTCAGATCAGGACCTACATGTATGTGTAATGTACATGTATGTCAAAATGGAAATTCAACGCAGCTTTCAAGGGCTTTATAAATAGATGTAAAAGCAAGTAAACTTATATGCTGTAGAAGTGGTGATGTTTACCGTTTAATAGTTTAACCCTTACAATGCAGGAAATAATTTTTGTCGGCTACTGTTTATTTTTTATTTACATTTTTTCTCCTTAAAACATGGTTTGACAGCACTTTAGAATCATTTCCATTGGAAATGATTCTAAAATGCTGATAAACCATGCTTTAACTGAGAGAAAATACAAAATATTAAACAACAGCAGACGACAATATTCGGTTCTCGCATTCTAAGGGTTAACTTTTACACAAACTATAATGTTCTTCTTGATAAACACTGGTGCATACGTACCCACTGTGGGACTGCCAGCACAGACATAATTGAAATTGAGGTCAGTTTGTTTGTTTGTTTGTTTATTAGTGTTTAACGGCCTATCAACAGCTAAGGTCATGTAAGGCTGGGCAAACGGGTTCGATCCCGTTTTAACCTGCTGCATTGGGAACATCCCTGGTGCCAGGTCCATACCACACCAAAGTCACTTGGCCCCTTCCCCTAAAATAGGATTACGAATATCGTAATACTCACATACGGGGTATAACCAGATTCAACTGTCACATACAAAATGCCAGACATGTGAGGGCCAAACCAAGTCTCCAGTCGGGATTCCGGTAAGGATGAACCCCGATCGTTAAATTACCCATCGCGTGCTCCCACCTGCCACCCACTTTTGACAATTGAGGTCAGAACATCTACATGTACTCATAATGACACATAAGTCAATGTTGAATTTCCCATACGGCCATGCCATTATTTTTCCTACGTCGGTCTTGAAAAAAAATACGAATGTAAATTTATGTTAAAAACTTTTAGAAAAAAAGAAAAAGAAAATGCTCTAATTATACTTATTAAGTGTAAATTCATGAATGGATATAAAATGTGCATACGTCCCTTATCAGTTTTCATATTACTTCACCAGTAAATAGTGTCAAATAGCTTACAGAGTTTGTTTGTTTTTTCACAGAATCACTCTCAGAACCTACCCACAATCGGACGCTTAACAAAACAAGAGGGCCATGATGACCCTAATTCGCTCACCTGACTCCATGAACACCAGAGGAGAATGTGACATCGAGTTCATGTGTTTTAAAAAAAATGTGCTATTTTCAGATGGCGGTCATCTTGGATTAAGCGATGACTCTCATTTTACCAAATCTGAAAATGCTTCACACAAGGATCTTAACTAATACTATGAAGTTTGGCCAGCATCGGCCATGTGGTTCCTAAGAAAAAGACGTTCAAAATCTTGAATAAATGGAACTTTTGGCGGCCATCATGGATGACAATCATCCGATTCCAACAAATATTGCACCAGAGCAATCGCCTCATCGATACCTTCAATTTGATATACATGTATGACAAGAGCATATTCGGTCAAATATAAATTTTGACCCCAATTTGACCCCACGGGCCACGCCCATTTTTGACCCCGGGGTCACCATTTTCACAACTTTGAAAGAGTATTGTACATCGATCATTCCTACAAAGTTTTGTCGAAATCTGGTTGGCGGTTCTTGATAAAAAGATTTTTGAAGAATTTGCGCTATGTTTAGACGGCGGCCATCTTGGATTACATAATGATGTAATTTTAACAATTTTGTAATCCCCTACCTAAGGACCATGACCATGAAGTTTGGCGACTATAGGCCCAATGATTACCGAGGAGAAGACGTTTGAAAACGTTCACAGACGACGACGACGGACGACGACGGACACATTGCGGTAACAATAGCTCACATGAGCTTCGCTCAGGTGAGCTAAAAAGAGTTTGTACAGCCTAATATCATACCTTCAGGATATTGTACATGTATAAAGGTTTTCTAATCCTGTAAATAGTATTTTAACCCTTAAACCACTATCTTCATTTTTTGTTGTCTGCTGTTTATTTTCTATTTTTCATTTCCATTGGAAATGATTCTGAAGTGCTGTCAAACCATGTTTTTATTGAGAAATAAGGCAAGATATAAAAGCAACAGTAGACAACAATTGTTGTGAGTAGCGGTCTAAGGGTTAATTGTGTATAAATGGCTATTGATGTTGTAGTCAGAGAGTAAACCCTCTATTTTCCAGATTCCATCTACAAATGTGGCTGATACTGGAGAAATGGGGCTTATGGGAGTTGTGACCAGTCTAGCTCAAATAGCAAACACTCTTGTAGCTTTATAATGAGTCTATATTGCCTGTTAGAAGCATGGTAGGTATTTCATTGATGGAATAGCGAACAGTACATATCCTGATCACAGCTGTGCTGATCTGGATCTACAATGGTCGCACAACATATATGCCCCATTTCTTCAGTCACAGCCGCAAGTTGATATTTTTTATTGCAGCAAAATGGAACTAAATATCTATTTTCTACATTTAATCTAGATAAACTTTTACTGTTGCTTGAGGCAAGATGGAATGCTATAGACTTGTGCTTAACAGCCCAGTTACAACAAATATCATTTAAGGTGAAGCATGAGGGATGATATAAGCAAGATGATTGATCGATTCATTCATTGATAGATTGATTGATTGGGGAGTTATGGCTGTTCGACAGCAATGCCATATGTTGCTTATGGGATTTCTGACCATTGGAGCTCCTGATCAAATAGCACACTCCTGTAGCCTGTTCTATATGGCATGACAGGTGTTTCATTGATGGAATGGTGAACAGTGCAGTTCCTGATCAGACTGCGGATGCAAAGGCTGATCTGGATTGACACTGAACGCAAAACCCATAATCCCCAATTCTCCAGTTACAGCCACATAAACAGACAGGAATCAACCTGCTTGTGGGGAGCTTATTATCAGTACTGAAAGTACAGTGAAACCTCTCTAAACCGGACACCCTGGGAGGTTCCGTTCCAGGGTGTCCGGCTTAGAGAGGTGTCACTGTAGATCAGGCAATTGATCATTCTGAGTCATAGTTGTACGCTACGCGATCACAAAAATATATTATCACATGAGATAAATGACCAAGAAACTCATCAAAAATAAGATCACAGGTGTTTTCTTGGTGTCCGGTTTAGAGAGGTTCCACTGTACAATAACAATTTTAGCAATGAAAGACATTGTCCTGATCTGGTGCCCGTTACTACACTAGGGGCTTATTTGTATGTGCGAAATGAAAATTTACTGCACATGCAGTTGCCATTAGCAACCAAATGGACAAATATTGTGTGGATGTGTTCCAATCCAATGACCCCAACATATCAGTGGACAATTTTAGCATTGGTGTATCACATTGATGTGTGAAGTAAATTTATAGAAATATTCACAACAACGTTTTTATCATGAAACTGGCCCCAGATCTCTTGGCCCCATGTGTTAAGATGTGAATCCTTATGGAAGGATCCCTCATTAAGATATGTATACCTCGCATTTTCCGGAAGTTGGCAATAAATATCTATTTCCATATTACATTAAGTTGGTAAGGCTGGTGTGGGTGAAACACCACAATGTATATGTTCTCATGATTCCAAATGAAGTGAGAGCATTAACCTCAGTCATGCTAACCCATCAAGATAATGTTGTGTAAGATTGTAAGTTTTAGTGTATTCCAACCTTGGTGTAGGGATACATGTATTTATGTGATGCGGTCGGAGAAAAGGGACATTACAAAATTTACAAGAAATGCAGATTCTGGCTGATAGTCAAAGTAAATATCTAATAATTTCTCCTGGGTCTAATACTTTTGCTGATGGTGGTTGCAAGACTGTAATGACTTAATAGTTAACACAGTATAGACCCAGATCAGACTGCGCTTCCGCTATGTCTATGCTGGTTGAAAATGTCACAAGGTCATCATAAGACAAATATGTATGTGTGTCTTCAAGAGATTTAACTGAAGATAATATGATGTAAAATTTCAACCCGTAACGTAAATCCTGATAGCTTTTACACACATTTTCAGAAAGGGCATAGTTATTACAAAGCTAATCGCCTCGCTGGCAGCCTTGGTAATACTAGATGGCCGCGGCCTGCATGTCGTGCCTTGGGGCGAGGCATGGACACTAAAAAAAGAGATATAGTATAACGAAAAACTTTAACCAAACAACTTTAACCAAAAACTTTAACCGGACACAAGTACGTACGCCAAAGTGCCGACTATATCGCGCTTTCCGCAAGCGGGCGCAACAAAAATAAACAAAAACTAGAAAATATGTTCATAGAACACGGATGCCCCACATATCGCTTGATAATAAACGAGGCAAAATTTCAAGTACAAAAGGGGAGATAATCCATGACCCGGCAGTCGAATAAAAAATCAAACTTTGCGCATCTACTCATCATAAGGAAAATACATACCAAGTTTCAGGTCTGAAGCTATTACGGTTTAAAAGTTTTACGAGTCACAAAGCAAAACTGACAAATACTAAGTTGAAAAGGGGGAGATTATCCATGACCCGGGGCCAAATAAAAAATCGAAATAGACTTTGTGCATCTACTCATCATAACGAAGTTACATACCAAGTTTGAGGTCTGTAGCTACATGTATTACGGTTTAAAAGTTTCACGAGTTACAAGGCAAAATTGCCAAATTCTAAGTCGAAAAGGGGGAGATAATCCATGACCCGGGGGTCGAATCAAAAATCAAAATAAACTTTGTGCATCTTTTCATCATAAGGAAGCTACATACATCAGGTCTGTAGCTAGTACGGTTTAAAACTTACAAGGTTGGTGACGGACATGGGGCATATGCAAAACGAAGCACCATCCCTAGACACACATTGTGGCCTAATGTTATCACAATCGGTGAAGCGGTTAATTCATTAGTTATTGAAAATGAATGGTGTTACTAACACCAAATAAAGTGAACGGAACCCACAAAAGTGTGTAATATCCTCGACTGCTGGCCGTTTCCTGATCTTTCCTGCCCAAATACCCAAAAACGTGCACCTGCACACATTTTTCTTCCCCTCTGTGTTATTGGCGAGGGGATAATAATTATGCCTAAGGCCATTACAAAATAAATGCTAGATTCTCATCCATTTTTTTTTCAACATGGGTGCGGGGGTGAAATTTTATTTTTTATTTTATATTTTCAAGATATCAGAAATACCGACCTCGACCATCGTTTGTGTTAACTCTGCATGCTGGGAAAGAAAATAATGGCTATACTGTCTAACTTAATAGTAAATGACAATTCATCAATGTCTTCTTATTTCTCTCTGAAAATATGTAATTACCCATCACATTCTCCCAACCAACCACCATGTATTTAAAATAATTTCTTTTTTTTTTATCCAATAAAGAAAATCGGGGCAGCCCTTAATTCTCGGGGCGAGCGGGGATGAGAATCTAGCATTTATTTTATAATGGCCTAAATGATTGAAATCGTAGGACCATATCAGATAGGTCAAGGGCTACACTGGTTGGATATGTCATAGGAACCAGACCAAGTCACAAAGTATGGAAATGAAGAAGTGGGCACTTATGGAAATGGGGAAGTGGGCACTTTTGTGTTAAAACATTTTGAACAATTAAATCATGTAGAATCTATTGCGAAAGTGATATACCACATTTATTCTAAAAGTAGCCCCCTGTCTAATAGTAGCCCCACCACGATGCCTTGGGATCAGCGGGGGTTGGACGGTCGTGGATTTCGCACAGCATAGTAGTAGAGCCAGACAGGAATGCATGTGTGAAATATTAAGCATTTTGGATGAAGGAAATAGAAGTTATAACAATATCAGCCCTTCCAGCACAGTGAAAAAAAAAAAAGGATTTTTTTCAAAAAATATAGGACACTATATCTGGCCTCCCAACACCCCTTCTAGCCAGCCGCGTTCCACCACAAATCATTTATTTGTGCAAATAAGTAATTTACCTTAACTTATGACATTAAAAAAGGGATTTTTGAAAAACAATTAAGAATGAATTGGCACACATGGTACTACATAAATTAATTTTGTTGAAATGATGATCACATTAATAATACTTATGGATGTCCTTTAAATTGCATGATGAATTTAGTGCAACAAATTTAACAAAAAAGTTATATTTTAACCAAAGAAAAAGCAACCTTTTGCTTACCCAAAAAATATATAGGAATTATAGGAATTTTGCCCAAAATATAGGATATTATAGGACATTTTGAAAAAGTCTGAAAAATATAGGAATTATAGGACCGCTGGAAGGGCTGCAATATTTCTCTGATGTTAAGTTTACGGACGGACGGACGGACAACCTGACTCCAGTACACCCCCCCACAACTCGTTGCGGGGGGGGGTATAAAAAAAATCAGAAAATTGCATAGGCCGGTGGTGTTTATTAGAATAGTTACGCTAATCAGTATAAGTATGGTATTCGGTTCATGAATTCAGTTCACGCTGTGCAACCTTGAATGTTGCTATTTATCCTTGCAATGACACTGTATCCTGTGTCACGCTTACAGGTGGTGATACAAACCAGTGACAGATGTATATTACATATATATATATAATGTAACTTGAGAAAATGTTCATGATTTTACTCATTTCTTCTCGAAAGTATATGTTGTCACCACTCATATGAACCGTCTCGCCGAGACGGTTCATACGAGTGTGACAAAATATACTTTTATTGAGAAATAAACAATTTTGCGATAAAAATATACCGGTCCCTGAATGGCAATGTGTTGAAAGAAGGATGATTGTAGGTGAGTGGGTGGTAGCTAGGCACTATTATAGTATCAAGTTTTATATGCGATTCATCCTGACAAAACAGGGCTTATTGACATATTTACACAGTGTAGCTACACATAAAGGGAAACCCTGTGACTTAACCATTTCACATCACAGTTGGCCATGGGCAATTAATTAGTTGTTTCTTATAGCAATTGTGGAATAAGACAGGGGCGGGTGAGCGTCTTATATTTTTCAGTGAAATTGGTGTAAAAAAACTGATGATTTTGTTTTCTTTGTATTTAATGAAAATATATACAAACTAGTGGGAAGTGGACGGCGTGCCATCGCAATGTACCCACATTTGCCTTTTTCTGAAAGGAGGAAGTTATCAATGACCTGCGGGTCAAATAAAATGTTGAAATTTACTGTACACCATAAGGAAGCCACATACCAAAGTCTCCAGTTAGTACAGTTTAAATGTTTTACTTCCTTCATGAAACATGACGGACGAACATACGGACGGACACCCGTAGTGAAATCATATATACCCACTAGTTTTCAAAATGCGTGTATAATAACACAATAATTTGGTAATTTATTTTAGGAGCGGATGTGACTGCAATGTCACTGACTCTGGCCGTATATGTAATAAGCCTCTTTTTTGCCCGACACATCACAAACTTATGCACACAATGGTCTATTGTCAATTGATGTTGGGTGTACATAAGTGTTACCCCTTAGAAGACGGAAACGAAACTTGTCGTCTGTTGTTGTTTTATACTTTGAATTCTTTCTCGATAAAAACATGTATTGGAAATGATTATACAGTGCTGTTAAAGCCATGTTTTTGATGAGAAAATAAACAGCAGCCGACATAGTTTAATTCAGGATTGTAAGGGTTAGGTCCACTCGGAATAAAGACCGTATGAAAATTAGCGACAAACATAGTCCCCGACACCCTGTACATCCACACCGTGTGAGTATTTGTGGCTGTGACTGGAGCAATGGAGATTATGGGTTTTGCGACCAGTGTAGATCCAGGGGTCCGTTTCACTAAACTTGTTACGACTAAAATGTTCGTAAGTTCAAATTTAAGATCGTCTGTAAATTTCAATTTATGGATTTACATTTATTGAGCATAGGCTGCATATGCTCAATAAATGTAAATCAAATCATTGTTTACAAGAAAACATTGTTAATGTGAAATTTACAGACTATCATAATTATGCACTTACGAACATTTTAGTTGTACAAAGTTTAGTGAAACGGACCCCAGATCAGTCTGTGCATCCGCACAGTTAGCTACAATAATTCGCCTCCGATATGTTATATACGGCTACAATTTGACCCATTCAAAAAATGTGAGCAACTGAAGTGTATACCCAAACCTGTTGCATGTAGGTCAAACTTTAGTACGCTGTATATTTTATACATTTAAATAAATAATCTTTGATGTAAAACTAGTAAATTGCTCAAAAAACAGAACAGGGAAATCATTTTACTATGGAAGCCATCTTTTCTCTTGTTGTTGTTCAACATTCAACATAACAAAATAAAGCTTTCAATTTTACAAGATATACATGCAAATGTCAGATAAACATGTTGACACACTAAAATAACCAATTTCTGCATGTGTGTATCAATACATTTTTGACAGTTTTATATCGCTAACATATCAAACACACCGGATAACAGATTGCAAAACCCACTCTTCCATGTGTTACATTAAAGAAATGGAGTTAAATTGCTACCCTGGCGAGAGGTATGGAGCAGGGTAGCAATTTTGTTTCTACCATACAGTCTGATCAGAATCTGCACAGTTAACCTTCCATCAATGAAACAACTGGCATGCTTCTAACAAGCAATTTAGATGTTATCAGGCCGCACGAGTGTGCTATTTGATAGGGAGCTACACTGGTCACAAATCCCATAAGCCCCATTTCTCCATTCACAGCCACATATGGATTTTTGGAGATTAGTGATTCACTGAAACAACTTTATAGCTACCAGGATCTAACAATGGGCCACAGGATGAGAAAAGGGACCTTACGTGACTCACAACCGAGCCCAGTTTGCGTGTCTACATAGTATGATTTTACCCCACCATAGGCCGGATACAACTGTTCCACTTTTTGCTGCTGACAAACTTTTTTTTATTTGATGAAATTCCAACAAATATTGATTTTATTTCGAAAAAACGATTTTCCTATGGGAATTTAACATGGGGCAAAAAGGGGCTCCAGAATGATGAGGATGGTCAAAAAACGAAAAATTGAAACCGAAACCTGGCGAGATACATTGGAAATAAAGTTAGATTTTGAAAATCTATTTTTAGCCCCATATTAAATTCCCATAGGAAAATCGTTTTTTCGCAATAAAATCATTATTCGATGGAATTTAGTCAAATAATTTTTTTTGGGGAGGGTGACTTTTATTATTGATGAAAAAGTACTTACATTTAAATATTTTTTAGATTTGATGTGTGTAATAGCCAAAAGTTTGTCGGCAGAAAAACGTGGAACAGACAGTGCAGTAGAGCAATTGAGCTGAGGCTCAAGGAAGTCATGCAAATCTTCTGGACGGACGGACAAACAGCCACCCGAACGGACGGAAATACAAAAATTCTTCTTCGTATCAGGCCTCGACAAATCAACTCGTATGCTCATATTGTTCGATCTGGACGAGTGGAAATTTGAAGGGACAGTGCAACATAAACATTAACCCTTACACCGCTATCTTATTTTTTTTGTCGTCTGCTGTTTATTTTTTATTTTCAATTTTTATAATCAAAAACATGCTTTGACAGCACTTTACAATAATTTACAACACGCTTTGACAGCACTTCAGAATCATTTCCATTGGAAATGATTCTGAAGTGCTGTCAAAGCATGTTTTTATTGAGAAATAAGTCAAGATATAAAAGCAACAGCAGACGACAACTGTTGTGAGTAGTGGTCTAAGGGTTAAAACATACAGACACGTACGAGTTGAAATCTAAGCTGGATGAGTTGAAAATTAAGATTTTGTCGAGGCCTGCATATGCCAGGGTTAGGGGTATAGTTACAAGGGTGTGACAATTACCAGTCCTATGAACGGTATCAGTGAAACAGTTGAAACGAGTGGTAACAACATATGCAGTGGAACCTCTCTAAACCAGACACCGATATAATATAAATGTGATCTCATTTTGAGAGGTTTCTTGGCAACGTATCTCAGATAATAATGCATGTTCATGATTGAAAAAGACATACGTATGTCAGATAATGGTCATATGCCTGACTTACAGTGGAACATCTCTAAACCGGACACCCTGGGGACCTCCCAGGGTGTCCGGTTTAGAGAGGTTTCACTGTACCTTTCTTGGAGAAATAACAAATAATCAGATTTATTTCCGTAAAAAAATATTACATCCATGGACTTCACTGGGTGAAGCTGGTTGTCATTCTGTAAACTACACTGGCTAAAATGTTCTACTTTTATCAGCCAGTGGCCCGTTTCACTAAACTTCTTAAGACTAAATGTTCGTAAGTGCAAAATTATGAAAATTTCACATTAACAATGTTTTCTTGTAAACAATTATTGGATTTACATTTATTGAGCATAGGCTGCATATGTAGCCTATGCTCAAAAATTTAAATCCATAAATTGAAATTTACAGACGATCTTAAATTTGAACTTACGAACATTTTAGTCGTAACAAGTTTAGTGAAACGGACCCCTGGATCTACACTGGTCGCAAAACCCATAATCTCCATTGCTCCAGTCAGAGCCACAAATACTCACACGGTGTGGATGTACAGGGTGTCAGGGACTATGTTTGTCGCTAATTTTCATAAGGTCTTTATTCTGAGTGGTAGAATTTCCCTTACAATCCTGAATTAAACTATGTCGTCTGCTGTTTATTTTCTCATCAAAAACATGGCTTTAACAGCACTGTAGAATCATTTCCAATGGAAATAATTCCAAAGTGCTGGCAAAACATGTTTTTATCGAGAAAGAATTTAAAGTATAAAACAACAACAGACGACAATTTTCGTTTCCGTCTTCTAAGGGGTGACACTTATGTACACCCAACATCAATCGACAATAGACCATTGTGTGCATAAGTTTGTGATGTGTCGGGCAAAAAAGAGGCTTATTGCATATACGGCCAGTCAGTAGTGACATTGCAGTCACATCCGCTCCTAAAATAAATTACCAAATTATTGTGTTATTATACACGCATTTTGAAAACTAGTGGGTATATATGATTTCACTACGGGTGTCTGTCCGTATGTTCGTCCGTCATGTTTCATGAAGGAAGTAAAACATTTAAACTGTACTAACTGTGGAGACGTTGGTATGTGGCTTCCTTATGGTGTACAGTGAATTTCGATATTTTCTTTAATTTCCCCCTTTCAGAAAAAGGCAAATGTGGGTACATTGTGATGGCACGCCGTCCACTTTTTTTACACCAGTTTCAATGAAAAATATAAGCCGCTCACCCGCCCCGTCTTATTCCACAATTACTACAATTACCATTGTTTTCTTGTAAACAATTATTGGATTTACAGCCTATGCTCAATAAATGTAAATCCATCAATTGATATTTCCAGACGATCCTAAATTTGCACTTACAAACATTTTAGTCGTAAGAAGTTTAGTGAAACGGGCCCCAGATCTTGTAATGCCACTTATGTTACACATGGATTTACATTTATTGAGCATAGGCTGCATATGCAGCCTATACTCAATAAAAGTAAATCCATCAATGTGGGATTACATATATCCAGCTGTGATTGGAGAAATGGGGATTATGGGTTATGCGACCAGTGTAGCCCCAGATCAGAATACGCAGTCTGATCAGGCCCTACACTGTTTGCTATTCAGTCAGTAAATCACCTGTCCTGCTTCTAACAAACAGTATATATCCATACCAGACTGCAGTAATGACAATCAGGGTCTAGGCTGGCCAGAAATGTCATAAGCCCCATTTCTCCAGACAAGGACAGAAATAATAAAATGAGAGAAAATATTTTGAATTTATATGTAACGATCTGTATTGCTTGTTAGAAGCATGGCAGGCGTTTCAATGATGGAATGACGAACAGTGCAGATCCTGATCAGACTGTGCTCATGCACAGGCTGATCTGGATCTGCACTGGTCGCAAAACCCATAAGCCCCATTTCTCCAGTCACAGCCATGTATAAGCCCCACTTGAAATATTTACAGGGTCTGACAAAATGCACATCATGGCATATATGAAAAGCATACATCAGATCAACGTTTGATCACATTTGTTTGATCAGGTTCTACACATTTGTGGATGTAACTGGAGAAGTGGGATTTGTGACCAGCGTAGCTCTTGATCAAATATCACATTCTTGGAAGCCAGATAACAATCTATATTGCTTGTTAGAAGCATGGCGGGTGTTTCATTGACCGAATCAATGGCAAATAGTGCAGACCCTGATCAGACTTTACTAATCATACTACTTCTATAATGGGCATAACCGGATTCTTAAGGTACCTTCTATCAGCCAACGACCCATTTATGGCCAGTCTAGTTACTGATAAACATGACAAGCCCCCCTTTGTCAACTACAGACTATATACATGTACAGCAGTGAATGCTGAGGTGATGACATGGAATTTTATCACAAGCTGGCGTTCAAATATTTGTATCATATGACAGATTTGCACTTCTCAATTTCCCAATTTCCGTATTTGTGACTGGAGAATTGGGACTTATGTTTTTTTTGCGACCAGTGAAGATCCAGATCAGCCTGTGCATCCGCACAGTCTGATCAGGATCTGCACTGTTCACAAATCATTGAAACACCTGTCGTGCTTCTAACAAGGAATAAAGATATCAGGCTACAGGGGTGTGCTATATGATGAGGAGCTGCACTGGTCACCAATTTCATAAGCCCCATTTCTCCATCCACATACACAATAATTAAACATTCAGCGCTCCAGTTAAGGTGCGTAATTGGACCAAATTTCCCGGGTATTTTTCTTATTTCTTCACGAAAAATGACAAGTTGGGATTGCTTTAGAATCGTGTCATCGACACGATTCTAAAGCACTCCCAATTTGCCAATTTTGACGAAGAAATAACGAAAGTCTCCCCAAAGTTGATCAAATTATGCACCTTAACTGGAGCTCTGACATCATGAAAAACAGCTACTCCACTTCCTGTCACACCATAAACCCTTTCACTCCTAACTGGAATGGACTCTCCCAAGTTAATTTTCGGGCTATTTCACTATTCACAATTTGGTAAATATCAAGAATTTTCAGCCAGCTGATCAGGATCTATACAGTTTGCAAACACATTGTATAGGGTTTAAAGGTACATGCCCACTCAGTAGGCACAATGTGTTCTTTATAGGAATTAAATAAGTGTATAATTGTGTCACTATTCCACCAGTTCTAAAGATTATGAGAGCCCGCTATACAGATATAATCATTTAGTAATATTTACTTTACTGATAGTGACGAGCGTTGGTATCAGGCTATATTCACATGCAAATGAAGCATGGTCTTTTTTAATTATTTAATATACTAATTAAATGCGTCACCTGAAAAAATTATATTTTCGACAGAATATAAAGTAAGATAATTGCACATCAAAAACGTAATACAGAGCATAAATAGTAATATCCATTAACATTTTAAGGAAACGCGGTTATCACCCCTGATATCAGTGTGAAATGCTACGTCTGATATAAAATGTATAACAATGCCAATCAATACGTTGGATAATGGTGAATGAATGTTTATTTAGCAAGAAAAGGTCTCAGATGATGTCTCTGATATAAATAATTGTTTGTGCCTACTGAGTGGGCATGTACCTTTAAGGCCGGGCCAACGGGTTCGATCCTGTAGTTAACCTGCTGCATGGAGAGAACAATTCCAAAATCAGAACGGATGATTTACATGGAAAAAAAAGATATCTGGAGCAAGGTCCATACCACACCAGTCACTTGGCTCCTTCCCCTAAAAGTAATAGGATTATGAATGATCATATCACTCAGAGCTCCAGATAAGGTGCGTATTTGCGTAAATACCCAATTAAAATTGCCAAAATCCCAATTGAAATCAGAAGTAGTGAGTATCAAAAAGCAATGAAAAATTTGTGGTATCTTTATCATGCTACAGAAAACAATAAACAAACCATAAATATAGCATATTTTCTTATTTTTCCATGAAAACACATCTTGGTATTTCATTAGAATTGTCCAAGGAGACAATTCTAATGAAATACCAAGATGTGTTTTCATTTAGAAGCAAACTATTCAATAAGTGCGGTCTGCTGATGTGTAAACAGCAGTGTGCAGCTGGTACCGGCCTTCGCGCGCGTTACAATTACTGAATTGGTGAGCCGGGCCTTAGGTAATTTAAATCCACTTCCATTGGTTGAAAAGATGGCGAGTGTCCTACCTTGTAGATATTTAATATGGTAGTAAAATTGAGTATTATGTAGAGAAGCATTTTTGGATGCTACAAGTACATGCTATCTATAATTGACCAGTTTGTCAGATTGAAAGTTTAACGTCCCAGCAACAGTTAAGGTCATTTATGGACGGGACCTGGGTTTCAAGTCTCATCCGAATGACCAGTAGGATGGAAATAACTAAAATACCTATAAATGACTACAAACGCACGGTAAACAATCTAACCAGATGCGTAAATGACAATAGAAAGTGATGATGCTAATTGCCACTAGCAGTAAACATGCTGACAATGTGCAATAAACATCAACATTAACTAGAAATGTGGCCTGTCGGCACACGAATACCCACACTGGCAGCCAAAGAAAACGAGACATTTTTGATTATAAGCCATTTAGCCGAGCGTTAAGGTTTCAAACGCATCAAGTCTGTGACCTTGACCCTGTGCATAGTGTGATAATCCATGCATCGGTGTAGAAGATATAGAGCGGAAGGGAATTTCAATAGGTTTGACCTTTGACCTTCAACTGTGACCTTGGACGTAGGTGCGTGGTTATTGATCGCGACACACCTTCTCATCATGAGAAACATTTGTGCCAAGCCATTTGATAATCCATGCATCGGTGTAGAAGATATAGAGCGGAAGGGAATTTCAATAGGTTTGACCTTTGACCTTCAACTGTGAACTTGACCTTGGACGTAGGTGCGTGGTTATTGATCGCGACACACCTTCTCATCTTGATAGACATTTGTGCCAAGGCATTTGATAATCCATGCATCGGTGTAGAAGATATAGAGCGGAAGGGAATTTCAATAGGTTTGACCTTTGACCTTCAACTGTGACCTTGACCTTGGACGTAGGTGCGAGGTCATTGATCGCGACACACCTTCTCATCCTGAGAAACATTTGTGCCAAGCCATTTGATAATGCATGCATCGGTGTAGAAGATATAGAGCGGAAGGGAATTTCAATAGGTTTGACCTTTGACCTTCAACTGTGACCTTGACCTTGGACGTAGGTGCGTGGTTATTGATCGCGACTACACCTTCTCATCATGAGAAACATTTGTGCTAAGCATTTGATAATCCATGAATCGGTGTAGAAGATATAGAGCGGAAGGGAATTTCAATAGGTTTGACCTTTGACCTTCAACTGTGACCTTGACCTTGGACGTAGGTGCGTGGTTATTGATCGCGACACACCTTCTCATCATGAGAAACGTTTGTGCCAAGCCATTTGATAATCCATGCATGGGTGTAGAAGATATAGAGCGGAAGGGAATTTCCAACAGACCGACAGACCGACAAGCTGACTCCTATATATCCCCTCAAACTTTGTTTGTGGGGGTATAATTAGATGTACCTGAATACAGACATGGAAGTGTATACCAGAAATGTCTATACCAGTCTAATAAACAGGTTACCGAACTGGGAAAATCAAGAGACTTCCCTTACAAGAACTGGCATCGTTAACAAAGCTAATCACCTCGCTGACAGCCTTGACAATACAAAAAAGCTTTTACCATTTTTGCCATACAAACAAGGTAAACATAAATCCTCTTTGACCTTGACCTTGGGCAGTCAGACGTGGGCCAGTATGCAAAACAAAACACCATCCCTAGACACACATTATCATAAGTCGGTAAAGCGGTTCATGAGTTATTGAAAAATGAAAGGTGTTACTAACGTTACGTTTTTTTTCTTCAATAACTCATGTTAGTAACGGATGTACACATGCATGTACATACATGGACTAACGTTATATTCCCGGTCAGGGAATAACTACCGGTACTTCTGCGTCATCATCAGTGTTAGAATCAACACATTTTATCAGTTTGACATCACGATGCTTAGCTTAACCCTTATTTTGAATCAAATTTTGTTGTATGCTTGTAGTGTTCTAATTTTCCATATTTCTCATAAAAAAATGGATTGACAGCACTTGAGGATCATTTCCAAGTGCTGTCAAACCATGTTTTTATTTAGAAAGAAGGCAAATGTAAAACAACAGTAGACGACAATTTTTGTTTCCCGCATTGTAAGAGTTAACCCATTCCTTTCGGAATACACCCTTACGGGTATGAAATTTATTAAATATTTTATTTTTGTTATTTCTCAATGAAAGTATATGTTATGACCACTCATTTGAACCATCTCGATGAGACGGTTCAAATGGTGGTCGCGACATTTACTTCTGAGTACATAGAAGGAAAATATTTAGGATTTTCCGCAAACATAATGGCGTATCCTTAGCATGAAAAAGGCAAACGAAACAACGTGACATCAAACGGACAAATCGTGCCAATTCTAATGTCAAAGATTTCCAACTTTGTTTACCTACATGTATTTATAAGACTTAATATCTTTAAGCAGTATCTTCTGCATGTAGCTAAATGGGAATTTGACAGGAATCGGGCGCCAATTTCGACGTGAAACATTTTAAGACAGTGTGGTGTGCAGCGCAGTGAGACTGCAATGGACCAAGGAGACAACTGTATAATCAGTAGCCGATTTCACCAACATTGCAAAGTATGCTTTTCAAGCAAAGTATACTTTGAGGGAGTAATCATTTATTTTTCCTGAAATGCATTATTTCATATAGAACTAATGACTGCATATATCTGATGATTAAAGGTATGCAGAATTATTATACTGAATTTATTACATTATCACAGCCAAAATGGCTGTGATAATGTAATAAATTCAGTATAATAAAAATTAATAAATTTATCCTAAAATTTAAAATTTCTCCCTCAAAGTATACTTTGCTAGAAAAGTATACTTTGCAATGTTGGTGAAATAGACTACTGGAGTAATGTCACTATCACAGTTATCCCACCAACACAGCATACTCCAACAAGAGATGAGCCCAAACTGAACAATTGATTTATTTAACCCTTAAACCCCAAAGTAACTGGAATGGAATCTCAACAAATAAGACTTTATATGTGACTGTGACTGGAGAAATGGGGCTTATGAATTGTGTGGCCAGTGTAGATCAAGATCACCTGTGCACCTGCAGTCTGATGATCAATGAAACACCCAAACTTCTAACAAGCAATATAGATTGCAGATTAGGGCAAAGGAGTGTGCTATTTGATCAGGCGCTACACTGGTCACAAATCCAATAAGACCCATGTCTCCAGTCACAGCCATATATCAATTAACCCCTACACCGCTATCTTAAGTTTTTGTTGTCTGCTGTTTATTTTCTATTTTCCATTTTTATCATCAAAAACATGCTTTGACAGCACTTTAGAATAATTTACAACATGCATCGACAGCACTTCAGAACCATTTCCATTTTTATTGAGAAATAAGGCAAGATAAAAAAGCAACAGTAGACGACAATAGTTGTGTGTAGAGGTCTAAGAGTTAACTGCTCATTGACAATAGTTGTGTGTAGATGTCTAAGAGTTAACTGCTCATTGACAATAGTTGTGTGTAGATGTCTAAGAGTTAACTGCTCATTGACAATAGTTGTGTGTAGAAGTCTAAGAGTTAACTGCTCATTGCTAATAGTTGTGTGTAGAGCTCTAAGAGTTAACTGCTCATTGATAATAGTTGTGTGTAGAGGTCTAAGAGTTACCTGTCATTGACAATAGTTGGTGTGTAGAAGTAAGAGTTAATGGCTCAATTGATAATAGTTGTGTGAGTGGGTTCCTAAGAGTTAACTGCTTTTCTTGATAATAGTTTGTGTGGTTGAGGAATTTTTTTGTGAGGTTCTTTCTTGTCTTCTTGATTGTTTTTTTGAGTCTAAGAAGTTATTCTTTCCCTTCCTTTTTTGCTTTTTAGTTGGTCTTTGTTATGAGTTAAATGTCATTGATTAATTAGTTGTGTGTTGAGGTCTAAGAGTTAATGTTCATTGACATAGTTTGTGTGTAGATTTCTTAGAGTTAATGCTCTTGATAATAGTTTGTGTGTGAGTATAAGAGTTAATGTCATTGATAATTTGTTGTTGTAGAGGTCTAAGAGTTAATGTCATTGATAATAGTTGTGTGTAGGATGTCTAAGAGGTTAACTGTTCATTGATATAGTTGTGTTGAGAGGTAAAGAGTTTAAATGTCATGCTTAGTTGTGTGGTAGAGGTTTAAGAGTTAATGCTCATTTGATAATTGTTGTGTGTTAGAGGTTAAGAGTTAATGCTCATTGATAATAGTTTGTGTGTAGAGGTCCTTAAGAGTTTAACCTTCATTTGATTATAGTTGTGTGTAGATGGTGGTTAATTTTAGTTTTTGGCGTTTTTTTTCTTTTTTTTGTTTATTTAGGTGTTGTGTTTTCTTTTTTCGGTTTAGTTTTTTGTTAACTGGTTTTTTTCCATTGACATTTTTAGTTGTTTTAATGTTAGCGGTATTTTTTTTTTTTCAAGAGTTGCTGCTCTTTTTTTGTTATTTTTAGTCATTTTTTATTGTTTTTTGTAGAGGTTGTTGTTTACTTTTGTATTGACAATATTTTGTGTGTAGAATTTTGTCTAAGAGTTAAATTTTGGCTTCATATAATTTTTTTATTGTGTTGTATTTAATCTCTTAGTTTGTTAACCCTTTGTTTTCATGATATTTTGTTGTTTTTTTTTGTGTCGATTTTTTAAGAGTTAATGCTCTTGATTAATAGTTGTGTGTAGAGGTCTAAGGTTAACTGCTCATTGATAATAGTTGTGTGTGATTGAAGAGTTAACTGTCATTGCTAATAGTTGTGTGTAGAGGTTCTAAGGTTAATGCTCATTGATAATAGTTGTGTTGTTGGATGTCTAAGAGGTTAATTGCTCCATTGATAATAGTTTTGTGTAGAGGTCTAAGAAGTAACTGCTCATTGATTAATAGTTGTGGTTGTAGATGTTAAGAGTTAACTGCTTCATTGATAAATAGGGGTTTGTGTGTAGATGTCTAAGAGTTAATGTCATTGATAATAGTTGTGTGTAGAGGTTAAGAGTTAACTGCTCCATTGATAATGTTGTGTGTAGAGGTTCTAAGAGTTAACTCTTGATTAAAATAGTTGTGTAGATGTTAAGAGTTAATGTCATTGCTATTAGTTGTGTGTATATTCTAAGTTAATGTCATTGATAATCGTTGTGTGTATATGTCTAAAGTTAATGCTCATTGATAGTTGTGAGTAGAGTCAAGATTTCGCTCATTGACAATTAAGTGTGTAGGGCTAAGAGTTAACGCTCATTGATAATATTTGTTGTGTAGATCTAAGATTAACGTATTGATAATAGTTGTGTGTAGAGGTCTAAGAGTTAACTGCTCATTGACAATAGTTGTGTTGTAGATGGGTCTAAGAGTTAACTGCTCATTGACTAAGTTGTGTGTAGAGGTCTAAGAGTTAATGCTCATTGACAATAGTTGTTGTTGTAGAGGTCTAAGAGTTAACTGCTCATTGACAATAGTTGTGTGTAGATGTCTAAGAGTTAACTGTGATAATAGTGTGTGTAGTGTCTAAGAGTTAACTGCTCATTGATAATAGTTGTGTGTAGAGGTCTAAGAGTTAACTGCTCATTGATAATAGTTGTGTGTAGAGGTCTAAGAGTTAACTGCTCTTGATAATAGTTTGTGTGTAGTGCTAAGAGTTAACTGCTCTTTGCTAATAGTTGTTGTAGATTCTAAGAGTTAACTCTCATTGATAATAGTTGTAGTAAATGTCTAAGAGTTATTGCTATTGAATAATATTTGTGTGAAAGGTTCAAGAGTTATGTTCTTGATGCTCATTGATAGTATGTGTGTAGATGTTAAGAGTTAACTGCTCATTGACTGCTCATTGATAATAGTTGTGTGTGTCTAAGAGTTAACTCTCATTGATAATGTTAAGTGTAGGGTCTAAGATTAACTGCTCATTGATAATAGTTGTGTGTAGAGGTCTAAGAGTTACTGCTCATTGATAATGTTGTGTGGATGTCTAAGAGTTAACTGCTCATTGATAATGGTGTATTCAGAGTTAATGCTCATGATAGTTTGTGTGTATGTCTAAGAGTTAACTGCTCATTGACAATAGTTGTGTGTAGAGGTCTAAGAGTTAACTGCTCATTGACAATAGTTGTGTGTAGAGGTCTAAGAGTTAACTGCTCATTGACAATAGTTGTGTGTAGAGGTTCTAAGAGTTAACTGTCATTGACAATAGTTGGTGTGTAGATGTCAAGAGTTAACGTCAATGAAAATAGTTGTGTGTAGAGGTCTAAGAGTTAACTGCTCATTGATAATAGTTGTGTGTATAGTTGTGTGTAGAGGTCTAAGAGTTAACTGCTCATTGATAATAGTTGTGTGTAGATGTCTAAGAGTTAACTGCTCATTGATAGTTGTGGAGAGGTCTAAGAGTTAAATGCTCTGACACTAGATGTATATGTCTAAGAGTTAACTGCTCATTATAATAGTTGTGTGTAGAGTCTAAGAGTTAACTGCTCATTGACAATAGTTGTGTGTAGATGTCTAAGAGTTAACTGCTCATTGACAATAGTTGTGTGTAGATGTCTAAGAGTTTAATGCTCATTGATATTGTGTATAGATCTAAGTGTGCTCATTGATAGTGTGTGAGTCTAAGAGTTAACTGCTCATGATAATAGTTGTGTGTAGAGTCTAAGAGTTAACTGCTCATTGATAATGTTGTGTGTAGAGGTCTAAGATAACTGTCATTGAATAGTTGTGTGTAGAAGTTAAAGAGTTAACTGCTCATTATAATAGTTGTGTAGAGGTCTAAGAGTTAACTGCTCATTGGATAATAGTTGTGTGTAGATGTCTAAGTTGCTCATTGCTGTAGTGTAGAGGTCTAAGAGTAACTGCTATTGATAAGTTGTGTGTATAGTCTAAGAGTTAATTGCTCATTGATAATAGTGTGTGGAGGCTAAGGAGTTAACTGCTCTGACTGCTCATTGATAATAGTTGTGTGTAGAGGTCTAAGAGTTAACTGCTCATTGACTGCTCATTGATAATAGTTGTGTGTAGATGTCTAAGAGTTAACTGCTCATTGATAATAGTTGTGTGTAGAGGTCTAAGAGTTAACTGCTCATTGATAATAGTTGTGTGTAGAGGTCTAAGAGTTAACTGCTCATTGATAATAGTTGTGTGTAGAGGTCTAAGAGTTAACTGCTCATTGACAATAGTTGTGTGTAGAGGTCTAAGAGTTAACTGTCATTGATAATGTTGTGTGTATAGGTCTAAGCGTTACTGCTCATTGATAATGTTGTTTGGTAGAGGTCTAAGAGTTAACTGTCATTGATAATAGTTGTGTGATGTCTAAGATTAACGCTAATTGCTAATAGTTGTGTGTAGAGGTCTAAGAGTTAACTGCTCATTGATAATAGTTGTGTGTATATGTCTAAGAGTTAATTGCTCATTGATAATAGTTGTGTGTAGAGGTCTAAGAGTTAACTTCTCATTGATGTCATTGATAATGTTGTGTAGATGTCTAAGAGTTAAACTGTCATTGATTATAGTTGTGTGTGAGGTCTAAGAGTTAACTGCTCATTGATAATAGTTGTGTGTAGAGGTCTAAGAGTTAATGCTCAATTGATGTTGTGTGTAGATGTCTAAGAGTTAACGTTCATTGATAATAGTTTTGTGTGTAGATGTCTAAAGAGTTAACGTCATTGATAATAGTTGTGTGTATAGGTCTAAGAGTTAACTGCTCATTGACAATAGTTTGTGTGTCTAGTTTTGTTAAGAGTTAACTGCCATTGACAATAGTTGTGTGTAGAGGTCTAAGAGTTAACTGCTCCATTGACAATAGTTGTGTGTAGTAAAAAAAAAAAGAGTTAACGTTCATGTGTGTGTGTGAGAGGTCTAAGAGTTAACTGCTCATTGATAAGTTGGTGTGTGTTGTGTTAGAAGGAGTTAACTGCTCATTGATAATAGTTGTGGAGATGTCTAAGAGTTAACTGTCATTGATATGTTGTGTAAGGTCTAAGTAACTGCTCATTGACACTAGTTGTGTGTAGATGTCTAAGAGTTAACTGCTCATTGAATAATTGTTGTGTAGTTGTCTAAGAGGTTAATGCTCATTGACAATGTTGTGTGTAGTTAAGAGTTAACTGCTCATTGACAATAGTTGTGTGTAGATGTCTAAGAGTTAACTGCTCATTGATAATAGTTGTGTATAGAGGTCTAAGAGTTAACTGCTCATTGACAATAGTTGTGTGTAGAGGTCTAAGAGTTAACTGCTCATTGATAATAGTTGTGTGTAGATGTCTAAGAGTTAACTGCTCATTGATAATAGTTGTGTGTAGAGGTCTAAGAGTTAACTGCTCATTGATAATAGTTGTGTGTAGAAGTCTAAAGAGTTAACTGCTCATTGATAATAGTTGTGTGTAGAGGTCTAAAAGTTAACTGCTCATTGATAATAGTTGTGTGTAGATGTCTAAGAGTTAACTGCTCATTGCTAATAGTTGTGTGTAGAGGTCTAAGAGTTAACTGCTCATTGATAATAGTTGTGTGTATATGTCTAAGAGTTAATTGCTCATTGATAATAGTTGTGTGTAGAGGTCTAAGAGTTAACTGCTCATTGACTGCTCATTGATAATAGTTGTGTGTAGATGTCTAAGAGTTAACTGCTCATTGACTGCTCATTGATAATAGTTGTGTGTAGATGTCTAAGAGTTAACTGCTCATTGATAATAGTTGTGTGTAGACGTCTAAGAGTTAACTGCTCATTGATAATAGTTGTGTGTAGAGGTCTAAGAGTTAACTGCTCATTGATAATAGTTGTGTGTGTAGAGGTCTAAGAGTTAACTGCTCATTGACAATAGTTGTGTGTAGATGTCTAAGAGTTAACTGCTCATTGATAATAGTTGTGTGTATGTCAAGAGTTAACTGCTCATTGATAATAGTTGTGTAGAGTCTAGAGTCAACTGCTCATTGACAATAGTGTGTGTAGATGTCTAAAGAGTTAACTGCTCATTAAGTTCAATAGATGTGTGAGGTCTAAGAGTTAACTGCTCATTGATAATAGTTGTGTGTATATGTCTAAGAGTTAACTGCTCATTGACAATAGTTGTGTGTAGAGGTCTAAGAGTTAACTGCTCATTGACAATAGTTGTGTGTATATGTCTAAGAGTTAACTGCTCATTGACAATAGTTGTGTGTAGAGGTCAAAGAGTTAACTGCTCATTGACCGAATACATTCTTGCCGCTAAAAACTTCAAATCCTGGCCAAGGCAAATTCATAACTATGGTACTTAACTGCCATTTCATAGGTCGAATGATGATAGGGTAGTAATGCAAAGAAAACAAGTTCAGAGCTACAGATAAGCTGCGTATTTGCTTAAATACCCAATTAAAATTGCCAAAAACCCAATTGAAATCAGAAGTAGCGAGTATCAAGAAGCAATACAAATTTTATGGTACCCAAGACTTGTTTTCATTTCGTAGCAAACTATTCAATAATTGCTGTCTGTTGATGTGTAAACAGTAGTGTGATTTTATTTTACCCAATTCAAATGTTGAAATACCCAATTGCTTCAGAAATGATGGAGTGACAAAACTCAATTACTCAAATTCCTTATCTGGAGCCCTGCAAGTTCTTATTTCTTTCAACGAAATCAACATAAAACTTGCACATTTCACAGTAAAAAGGTTACCTGATAAATATAATAGCAGGGTAGAGCCTTTTAACATATCAAGTGTATTATATTCAGCTTGGAATCTAGAATTCTAGAATCTGGAAAGCCTCACAGGCTGTTTCCTAGCTTTTCCTGATAAATTATGTCTTTATTTCTTTAACCCTTAGACCACTATCTTATTTTTTTTGTCGTCTGCTGTTTATTTTCAATTTTTATCATCAAAAACATGCTTTGACAGCACTTTAGAATAATTTACAACATGCTTTGACAGCACTTCAGAATCATTTCCATTGGAAATGATTCTTAAGTGCTATCAAACCATGTTTTTATTGAGAAATAATACATTTTATATCAGAAGTAAATTTCCAGACTGATATCAGGGGCGTTAACCATGTTTCCTTACAATGTTAACGGACATTACTATTTATTCTCCGTATTTATTTTTTGATGTGCAATGAGCATACTTTATAATCTGACGAAAATATTATTTTTTCAGGTGACACATTTAATTAATATAAATAATTAAAAAATATTATGCCTCATTTGCATATGAAAATAGCCTGATACCACCGCGCGTCACTGTCAGTAAAATATGTATTTATAAGAGGTTCCACTGTACATGTTATATAATCATTATGCCAGGTGTGCTCTCAAGCATCTTAACCCGTTCAACCATAAATAACTGGAATGGACTGTGATATGTTAATTTTCAGACCAATCCAATCGTCACAAAATGATTTTCAGATTATTCCATTTACAACAAGCATCGTTATCACCAAGCTAATGTCGCTGGCAGCATTGATAGTAAAAAAAATAAAATAGAAAAGGTGTTCATCGAACACAGATGCCCCACATATCGCTTTAATAGTAAACAAGGCACAATTCCAAGTTCAAAAGGGGGAGATAATCCATGGCTCAGCGTCAAAGCAAAAATAGAAATTCACTTTGTGCATCTACAGACCATAAAGAAGCTACATACCCAGCATCAAACCACCAGCTGTTACGGTTTAGAAGTTTTACAAGTTGACAGCAATTATTGAATACATTTGTAGTTTGCTTCAAAATGAAAACAAACAATTCTAATGAAATACCAAGATGTGTTTTCATGAAAAACAAGAAAAATATGCTATATTTGGGGCCTGTTTATTGTTTTCTGCAGCATGATAAAGGTACCACAAAATATTTATTTCTTTTTTTTTGTTTACACGCTACTTCTGATTTCAATTGGGTTTTTGGCAATTTATTTGGGTATTTAAGCAAATACGCAGCTTATCTGGAGCGCTCGTTAGTCAATTAGCCCATTGCATTCGGAATACGCCATTTTAAACAAGAGGGCCATGGTGGCCCTATATCGCTCATCTGTTTATTATATATATGGTCAATCTGAGAGAGCTTTATACATTCATTATTTCTATGAAGTTTTGTCAAAACCAGTCTGGTGATTATAATGGGAAGACATTGTTTAAAGACTGTGTCCAACTTTATACGGCGGCCATCTTGGAAGTTTGGCCAGCATCAGCCAAGCAGTTCACGAGAAAAAGACATTTTAACTCTAATTAAAAAATGACCATTTGACCTTTCGGCAGCCATATTGGATGAACTAATCATCCGATTTCAACAAATGATCCAAAGTGATCGTCTCCACAATACCTTTGATTTGATGTATGACATGACCATATTTGATCAAATGTGAAATTTGACCCGTAGTTGACCCCCTCCCATGGGCCTGCCTATTTTTTACCCCAGGGCCACCATTTTAACAAATCTGAAACAGCATCGACTATCGATCACGGCAGTTCATCAGAAGAGTTTTACCTACTTTTCCATGGCGGAAATCTTGGATTATGCGACGACCTCCAAATTTACAAATCTGACATGCCCCCCCCACCTATATATTATTCACCCAGACATTTGAAAGTTTTGACGGACGACAGACGAAAAACGGTAACAATAGCTCCTGTGAGCCTTTGGCTCTAGTGAACTAATAAAACATTTTTATTTTGTCATTTCTCAATGAAAGTATATGTTGTGACCACTCATTTGAACTGTTTCGACGAGACGATTCTAATGGTGGTCACGACATATACTTCTTAACATATATCAATAAAATATTTGGGAGTTTCCACAAACACAAGAATTCCGCCACAGAAGCAGTGTCGCGCCTGCTGAGGCATTTGACCATAACATCATCATGGGCATGTGCTAAAGTAAGCATCAGAGAAGTGCATTCTTAAAACACGAAAAAAGGTCATGGTTGAAGAAACTTTTTGACATAAAAGGTCAAGGTAATGTTAATGGTGACATGAGTGTGTTCCAAATGCTCACAAATATCAAGTGTCCAAATATTGAAGCAATCCGTCAAGTAATTTTAAAATTGTACTACGATGACGAAGCTTGTACAAACTTTTTGACATTTTGGAAGAAGGCGACATGGTTAGGCAGACCAGATCCTGTATATTGTAGTACTGGTGACAAAATAGACACAGGTATTATGTGGTCTACTGTAGTACTGGAGACAAAATAGACATAGGTAGTATGTGGTCTACTGTAGTACTGGAGACAAAATAGACACAGGTAGTATGTGGTCTACTGTAGTACTGGAGACAAAATAGACATAGGTAGTATGTGGTCTACTGTAGTACTGAGACAAAATAGACACATAGTAGTACTATGTGTCTACAAAAAATGTAGTACTGGAGACAAAATAGAGATAGGTAGTATGTGGTCTACTCACAATTGGCTGGTTGGTGAGACGGACCAGATCCTGTATATTGTAGTACTGGTGCTTCTCGAAGACTTCAAACAGTGTGTTCATCACTTCGTCCTTTTCCTTCCGAATCCTCTTGCCCGTCTCCTTCTGCAGTCTCAGGTGGTCTTTCTGTAAACAAATTTGATTGGTTGACATGTGAAATTGGGTAGGGTAGCATAAATATAGCAATATTGTAGAACCCGACAAATCGCAACCTTCACATCAGATCACAAATGTCTGCAAAGGAGACAATTACCCAAATTTATTGTACCTTCATCATGCTGCAGAAAACAATAAACAGATCATAAATATAGCCTATTTTTCTTATTTCCCATGAAAACACATCTTGGTATTTCATTAGAATTGTCTCCAAGGAGACAATTCTAATGAAATGCCAAGACGTGTTTTCATTTCGAAGCAAACTATTCAATAATTGCTGTCTGTTGATGTGTAAACAGTAGTGTGATTTTATTTTACACAATTAAAATATTGAAATACAGCAATTATTGAATAATTTGCCTCGAAATAAAAACATGTCTTGGCATTTCATTAGAATTGTCTCCTTGGAGACAATTCTAATGAAATACCAAGATGTGTTTTCATGGAAAATAAGAAAAATATGCTATATTTGTGGTATGTTTATTGTTTTCTGTAGCATGATAAAGGTACCATAAATTTGTTATTGCTTTTTGATACTCGCTACTTCTGATCTCAATTGGGTTTTTGGCAATTTTAATTGGGTATTTACGTAGCTTATCTGGAGCACTGCTCCGTACAAAGACCAAAACCAACAAAGTGATTATTTGGTCAAAGGGAGATAATAAACTCCAGAAGTACCAAATGTACTTAACATGCTGTTAGTTATGGTTAGGTCATTATGTACACATGTGTGAATCATCATGAAGATATTGCAAACAGTATACAACTTAAGAACTTAACCCTTACTACACTGAATAAAATTTTGTCAAATTAAATTTTGTCGTCTGCTGGAAATGTTTTGTTTTCAATATTTCTTGATAAAAACCTGTTTTGATAGCGCATGAGAATCGTCTCCATCCACTGGAGACGATTCTCATGTGCTGCCAAAACGAGTACCCGCCCATTTAGTAATCATTATTTTACTGATAGTGACTCGCGGTGGTATCAGGCTATTTTCATATGCAAATGAGACATGCTATTTTTTAATTATTTATGTTAATTAAATGTGTCGTCTGAAAAAATTATATTTCCGACAGTTTATAAAGTATGATCATCGCAAATCAAAAAATAAATACAGAGAATAAATAGTAATGTCCGTTAATATTTTAAGGAAACACGGTTATCGCCCCTTATATCAATGTGGAAATTTATGTAGGGTAATGGTGAATGAATGTTTATTTTGCCAGAAAATGTCTCTGATGATGTCTCTGGTATAAAGAACATTTCTGCCTACTGAGTGTACCTTTAAGAATTAAGGCAAAAATGAAAAACGGCAGACAACAATTGTCGTCTCCCGCGTAGTGAGGGTTAAACCTACAAGGCGAAATTGTGTGATGTATGGACGCACGCACGGACAGTGGTAATACAAAAACACGCCCCCCACCCCCCCACCCCCTGACAATAGTGCCAAAAATTGTTGGGGGCATTAAAACATCCCATTTTTTGCTACTGTCCAAAGCTCATAATTATGCCTATAAATATGTTTGTTTGTTTATTGGTGTTTAACGGCCTATCAACAGCTACGGTCATGTAAGGCCGGGCAAATGAGTTCGATCCCATTTTAACCTGCTGCATTGGAGGGAAAATCCCAAAATTAGAAATGAATATTTACATCGAGAAAAAATATATTCAGCCCTTAAATTTGAATAACCTGACCTGGTTGGTGCCAGGTCCATACCACACCAAAGTCACTTGGCCCCTTCCCTTAACCCTTAGACCGCTATCTTATTTTTTTTGTCGTCTGCTGTTTATTTTCTATTTTCCATTTTTATCATAAAAAATATGCTTTGACGGAGCACTTTAGAATAATTTACAACATGGTTTGACAGCACTTCAGAATCATTTCCATAGGAAATGATTCTGAAATGCTGTCAAACCATGTTTTTACTGAGAAATAAGGCAAGACATAAAAGCAACAGCAGACAACAATTGTTGTGAGTAGCGGTTTTAAGGGTTAAAATAGGATTACGACCAATTGCAATATTCACATTATGGATATAACCAGATTCAACTATCACATACAAAATTCCAAGGACGTATGTGAGGGCCAAATCAGGTCTCCAATCGGAATTCCGGTAAGGATGAATCCCAATCGTTAAATTACCTGTCGCATTCTCCCACCTGCCAGCCACTCAATAAATATGTAAAACAAGGTGGTTGTCCATGGATGTCTTGGCTTGGTCATTATCTGACATACGGATCAGCAGATATTCAACATTTGCATGTACGGTAATTGTTAACCCTTAGACCGCTACACACAACAATTGTCGTCTGCTGTTGCTTTTATATCTTGCCTTATTTCTCAATAAAAACATGGTTTGACAGCACTTCAGAATCATTTCCAATGGAAATGATTCTGAAGTGCTGTCAAAGCATGTTGTAAATTATTCTAAAGTGCTGTTAAAGCATGTTTTTGATGATAAAAATAGAAAATAAACAGCAGACGACAAAAAATTAAGATAGCGGTGTAAGGGTTAATGGCTATACGCCGGAATTGTCACTGCTATGTCTCAATTTCCACTAATTTGGGTGAGACAACAAAGGTTAACATAAAAGGTCAACATGTCACTAGGGCTGTCACGATATACAGGTATATTGCAATACTGATCAGACAAGTATTATCAGCATCTGTGATACAAAAACCCCCCCATATTTTCGTATTTTCATTTGTGCGTCACCTAGCGAAACAATTCTACTGGGAACTAGTCAATATGACGCAGTGCAAGAAATTATTGTAGACTGGTACCCTGTCTCCTGCTCCGTTGGTACCTGGCACTGCTTCGCTCAACAGCCTAGCGAACCAATGCTACCGGGAACCAGTAGCCGATTTCATCAAAATTGCAAAGTATACTTTGAGGGAGTAATCATTTATTTTTCCAGAAATGCATTATTTCATATAGAACTAACGACTGCATATATTTGATGATTAAAACTATGCAGAATTATTATACTGAATTTATTACATTATCACCCATAATGGCTGTGATAATGTAATAAATTCGCTATAAAAAAAATTAATAAATTTATCCTTAAATTGAGAATTTCTCCCTCAAAGTATATTTTGCTAAATAAGTATATTTTACAATATTGGTGAATTCGGTTACTGATGGTTACTGGTATTGCAAATAAACCTCTTGTTTCCATCCTCTAGCTGAAGTTTAATTTCCGTATTTGACTATTTGCTGATAACTTATCAATTGAACACACAAAATACTCCATTGTGCCCCTGATTTTGACATCTGCCAATATGTTCTCCATTGCACGATTGGTACATATTTTTTTGCTGGGGTCTACAACAACAACAATTATGGCCGACCCTGTCAAAGAATTTTACAAAATACAAAAAACAAGACTTCTGCCACGGTGTCACGCCTGCCGAGGCATTTGACTGTTATGGAAGGTAATATCCGCAATAATTCTATTAGGCCTGATGCTTGCTTGCTGATGACATTCTAAGTTCTATCCGTCTTATTACAATTCTATGTGACTTGATGCTTGCTGACTGGTGCCATTACAACTTACTTTCATGTTATTTTATTCATCATTCGTTTTTATGACATTTGAAATATTCTTGGTTGTAGTCTAAATTGCATGTGCATTTGGCTTGATGCTTTATTCCTTCGCACTGTTTCAATGCGTTTGTGTTTATTACATTTTAATCGGCTTGATGATTCATTCTTAGTGACATCCGGAGTTTCATTATTGATTATTGCATCGCTGTTTTGCCATGCGTTTTGCCATGCCCCTTGACAACAACAATTGCAACAGTAATTTGGGAACAACCAATATGACGCCAGGTGCGCTGCTAGAACTTAAAATAGTTCTCCTAAAATGATTTAATATGCTGGTACCCGTCCTCCAATGCGTTGCTCTCTAAATTGGTTCCATGTCCCTAACGGTGTGGATGTAGATTGATGCCGCCTTTTCTGTTGCGCCATGTTTAGGTTAAAAGACACCAAATAGTTTAACTGTATAATTTAACCGAATCCCAGCCAGTCTTTCCTACTTTTACTATTCGTATGGATGTTGTGGGACCAACCTCGTCATGTCCCCCACTATTGTTTACATTATTTGGCCACGGAAACTGTTTATCGTGACCAACGGTCATTTACATCCCGACCACAGGCTCAGTGTTTTCTTTTAAATGCTTCAAATATGCTGAAAACTGGTGTTAAAAACAACACAACATGTTCCTCAAGTGAAACAGGGTAGTAATGGATCAAGATTTGTAAGCAAACTGTGTCTGTGACCTTAAAACACCCAGACTATTTTTTATGCCGGACTACTTTTGCATACTCAATTTCTCTAACCTTAAACCTAGAGTGCTACATGCCAGGTTATAATATAGGGAGACATGTTTTTCTTTATTCTTTCAATCTGACATTTTTCTGGCAAAATGAACATTGATTTACCATTACCAGACGTACTCATGGACATTATTATACTTTTTATATCAAACGCGAAATGCCAGTTTGATATCAGGGGCGATAACTGGGTTTCCTTAAAATGATAACGGAAGCAACTATTTATTCCATTTATTTATGTTTTGATGTGCAATATCATACTTTATGTTATGTCGATAAAATCATTTATTCAGCATTTAGTTGATATAAATAATTTAAGTTGATATAAATAATTTAAAAATACTGCATCATTTGCATATGGAACTAACTTGATACCACCGCGAGTCTATATGAGTACATTAACGATTACTAAATAATTATATCTGTGTAACTGGCACTCGTAATTTTTAAAGACTAGTTGCAATTATACACTTATTTAAGTTCCATAAAGAAAAGTGTGTACCTACTAGATTGGGACCCCAGCTTCAACAATAACTAAATCTATATTTTAATTAGTCAAGATCGAGAGCAGAATGGGTGTAGGTTATTGGAAATTAGGTCCCACAACATCCATAAGAAAAATTAAAGTAGCAGAGAATAGAAAAATGTGTGGTAACGGGTTAGTTTTTTTAGGGAAAAATTTTTTTTTAGGGATAAATCAATGGTGGTGGCCAATACCTTTAGTTCTGATCCGGACAGTTATTGGTTTGCATCGGTAACGGGCCAGGTTGACAGTCAACCTGTCTAAGTTACCATATAGCAAAACTATTTGGTGTCTTCTCACCTATACTGTGATCATTTGTAGGTGAAATCTTACATCAACACCGGCATTGGAGGTGTGCCTCAAACAGCCAATCACATCTCGTACTATTATTTATTAGTCGGAGGATTCCTAACATTGACAGCAGTGCCATCTGGCGTCATAATGAGGCACTACTAACTCATATATTGCTTCCATCATTCTGCGTTTGGCTCGATGCTTTCTGCTTGCGGCTTTCCGCTTTCGGACTGTGGCTTGATGCTTACTTCCTGCGGCTTTGTCCTTACTGCTTTCGGCCTTATTCAAAGTGGTAAATGCTTTGTTCTTACTTTCTATTGCAAATGCTTTGTGCAATACAACAGGGACACGAATAAGGACGTATCAATAATTGTAATGTAAATAAGACGAATGAACAAAGCAATCAGCAGAATGGACATGTAAGAAAGACAAATACAATTACAACAAGCAGATTTCAAATGTAATAAATACAAATGACAAATGAAATAACATGAATATAAGTTGTAATGTCATCAGCACACAAGCATCAAGTCACATAGAATTATGGCGGATATTACCTTCCATAAACTGTAACATGATCGCGGGCATGTGCTAAAGCAAGCATCACAAAAACCGTCAGAGAAGAGCATGCTGAAAGCACGAAGAAGGTCAAGGTTGAAGAAACTTTTAGACTTAAAAAATGCCTATGCGTTTCCACAACCATGTGAAGGTCAAAAAGGTCATGGTCATGTTAATGGTGGCATGAGTGTGTTCCAAATGCTTACATGTATCAAGTGTCAAAATATTGAAGCAATCCATCAAGTAATATTAATGTTATACGATGATGAAGAAACTTGTACAAACTTTTTGACGCAAAAAATGGCTAAGTGTTTCCGCAACGACGATGGAAAAAGTGGCAACTATAGTCGTGCCTTCTGCTAAAGCAGGCGCGACAACAAACGGTTAAAGAGTGATGTCTGGAGCAACTTATGGCTCAAAATGGACAAACAATCAAACACAGTACAATGCTCCAGATAAGCATATTTTGGGGGGTAAATTAGCATTGAAAATTGAGAAATCAGCATTGAACTAGATCGGAGGGAGAACAAATCAGCATTGAACTAGATCGGAGGGAGAACAAATCCATGCATTGCAATCTAGATATTGGAGGGCAGGTATAACAAATCAGCATTGAACTAGAATATGAGGGAGTACAAATCAGCATTGAACTAATCGGAGGGAGACAAATTCAGCATTGAACTAGATCGGAGGGAGAACAAATCAGCATTGAACTAGATATGAGGGAGTACAAATCAGCATTGAACTAGATATGAGGGAGTACAAATCAGCATGGACATTTGACATTTCAGCATTAGAAAATTGCAGCAGAAAATATATTGTCCTACACCACACGTTTGTATACAGTATCAAGAAAAGACGGACACATTTATATATGTCTGTTCAGTAAAGAAGTTCATGAAAAGTTGGAATACGTTTAGTTTTCGCTACTACAATTCAAGTTGGTGCTGAAATACTCTTTGAAAATCCAATTTCAACATTTTAGGGGTAAACTAATTTTGAAGGCTAAACCTCATCTAGAGCTCCGACAGTAATAGTGTTGCCCTGTGTGAGCACTGTCACATTTATAATGGCCTTGTTGGTCCAATATGTTGGAAACTGCTCCACATTATACCGTTCTCAAATGAAGCAATATTGTGGTACGTATTTATTGAATATTTTGCTTTGAAATGAAAACATGTCTTGGCATTTCATTAGAATTGTCTCCTTGGAGACAATTCTAATGAAATACCAAGATGTGTGTTTGTGGTCTGTTTATTGTTTTCTGCAGCACGATAAAAGTACCACAAATTTTGTATTGCTTTTTGATACTCGCTACTTCTGATTTCAATTGGGTATTTGGCAATTTATATTGGGTATTTAAGCAAATAAGCAGCTTATCTGGAGCACTGTAGCCTATTTCATCAACATTGCAAAGTATACTTTACTAGCAAAGTATACTTTGAGGGAGTAATCATTTATTTTTCCAGAAATGCATTATTTCATATAGAACTAACAAATGCATATATTTCATGATTAAAAGTATGCAGAATTATTATACTGAATTTATTACATTATCACAGCCATTAAATGGCTGTGATAATGTAATAAATTCAGTATAATAAAAATTTATAAATTTTTCAAAAAATTGAAAATTTCTCCCTCAAAGTATACTTTGCTACTAAAGTATACTTTGCAATGTTGATGAAATAGGCTACTGATATTGTGGTATGATTCAACCATATAGTGACAGCCCTACGTGTCACCACAACCAAACAGCCATCCAAAGAAGACAAATAACATCAACACTTAGAAGTTGACACTTGTCCACAAGCTCATGTGTATCCCCCTCCCCACCTACAGGCAGCCACTACACAAATAAAGGGAGATACCTAATATGTTAGTAAGGTGAGAGTTGTCGTTCTTGCATGAGACACACCTTTGGGTCATGGTGTATGCAAGTGTGAAATATCATGAAAACATTCCATTGAATAATCAAGGTTTGGAGTGAGAAGAAAAAATCAATATCCGAAAAAACAGAGGGAGATAACTAAAATATTAGTGAGGCAAGAGTTGTCTATCTTGCGCGTAACACACCTTTGGGTCGTGGTCAATGCATGTGTGAAGTTTTATGAAAATATTCCAAACGGTATTCGCGTTATGCTAAGGACAAGAAATCAGTGCGAGAAAAAACAAAGGGAGATAACTTTAAAATTAGTGAGGCAAAAGTTGTCATTCTTGTGTGACACACATGGGTCGTGGTCTATGCATGCGTGAAGTTTCATGAAAAAATTCCAAAGGGTGTTCGAGTTATGATCCAGAAAAGAAATCAGTGCGCGAAAAAACAAAGAGAGATAACTAAAAAACTGGCGCTGTAAGACTTGTCATTATTGCGTGTGACACACCTTTGGGTTGTGGTCTACGCATGTGTGAAGTTTCACCAAAATATCCCAAAGGGTGTTCCAGTTATGCTCCTGACAAGCCATCCTTTGGGTTGTGGTCTACGCATGTGTGAAGTTTCACCAAAATATCCCAAAGGGTGTTCCAGTTATGCTCCTGACAAGCCATCAGTGCGCGAAAAAACAAAGGTAGAATTCCACAAGGAAGCGGTGTCGTGTCTGCCGAGGCATTTGACTGTAACATGATCATGGGCATGTGCTAAAGTAAGTTACACAAAAAAAAAAACGTCAAAGAAATGCATGCTTAAAACACGAAAAAGTTCAAGGTTGAAGAAACATTTTGACATAAAACAAGAATTCGCCACGGAAGCGGTGACAGGTGTCGCGCCTGCCGAGGCATTCGACCACAACATGATCATTGGCATGTGCTAAAGTAAACATCGCAAAAACCGTCAGAGAAGTGCATGCTTAAAACACAAAAAAGGTCAAGGTTGAATAAACTTTTTGACATAAAAAAATGGCTAAGTGTTTCCACAATCATGTATCAGGTGAGCAAATATTGAAGCAATCCATCAAGTAATATTAATATTATACGATGATGAAGAATTTGTACAAACTTTTTGACGCAAAAAATGGCTACGTGTTTCCGCAAAAATGTGATGGTACAAAAGGCAAAGGTCATGTTAATGGCGGCACGAGGGTGTTCTGAATGATCACATATATCGAGTGTCCAAATATTGAACCAATCCGTCAAGCAATATTAAAGTTATACCATGATGAAGAAGCTTGTACAAACTTTTTGACCTAAAAACAATGGCTAAGTGTTTCCGCAAAAATGTGAAGGTAAAAAATGCCAAGGTCATGTTAATGGCGAGATAAGTGTATTCCCAATGCTCACATGTATCAAGTGTCCAAATATTGAAGCAATCCGTCAAGTAATCTTAGTTATACCATGATGATCAAGAAGCTTGTACAAACATTTTGACATTTCGGACGACGATGGAAAAAAGTGGTTACTATAGTCGTGTGACAAAAATTAGCAAGACAACAATTGTCATTCTTTGGGTCATGATCTATGCATGTGCAGAGCTCCAGATAAGCTGCTCATTTGTTTAAATACCCAATTAAAATTGCCAAAAACCCATTAAAATCATAAGTAGTGAGTATCAAAAAGCAATACAAAATTTGTGGTACCTTTATCATGCTGCAGAAAACAATAAACATACCACATATAGAGCATATTTTTCTTATTTTCCATGAAAACACATCTTGGTATTTCATGAGAATTGTCCTAATGAAATGCCAAGACATGTTTTCATTTCGAAGCAAACTATTCAATAATTGCTGTCTGTTGATTAAGTAGTGTGATTTGATTTTACCCAATTAAAATATTGAAATACCCAATTGCTTCAGATATGATGCAGTGACCATACTCAATTACTAATTCCTTATCTGGAGCCCTGCATGTGTGAAGTTTCATGAAAATATTCCCCAGGTTATTCAAGTTATTTTCCAGACAAGAAGACAGACACGGACGCAGACGTTCCGTGTAAAAGCTATAGTATCCCAGAGCTCCAGTTAAGGTGCGTAATTTGGGAACAAATTTCTTATTTCTCTGTCAAAAATGGCATGTTGGGAGTGCTTTAGAATCATCTCAATGAGACGATTCTAAACGACTCCCAACTTACCATTTTTTTGAGAATAAATAAGAAAATTTCACCACAAATTGAACAAATTACGCACCTTAACTGGAGCTCTGGTATCCCCCCCCCCACCCCGACATTTATCTGGGGATACCATAAACATAACACATAACATGTGGATCGAATTAATAAAACACGCAACTGAATACAATATACATACATAGGCTTTGTACACCTTGAGAACACAGATCGTCAAACATAAATGAAACAATTGATTGAATGTGTTTTATGTCCATTGAACAATAAAGTCATATGATGGTATCAGGCTATCTTCATATGCAAATGAGGGATATTTTTTTTAATTGTTTATACTATTAATTAAATGCGTCATTGGGAAAAATAATATTTTCAACAGATTATAAAGTATGATCATTGCACAAAAACTTTCATAGCAAATGCGGAACTATAGGAATTATATTTTGCATTGCTATGAAATTTTCGTCAACTTTTGACGTCATTTACAGAAAATATCGCATATATTCTTAGGTACAAATCACATGGCGTGTCTCAAATTATAGATGGGCAATTGGAAGGTAAGAAAATGCTCACATTGAACTGATGGTCGCTCACTGGCTTGTACATGTTGACGATACTCGAGATCTGCTTCACCTCACGCTGGGGTTTGTTGACGGCTTCCTTCTGCAATCTGTGGGAGAATTATTGACTGGTTGGTTTGTTGATTGATTAATTGCTTGATTGATTGGATGATTGATTGATTAGTTGTGATTGGTTGACTGGTTGATTGATTAGTTGCTTGATTAATTGGATGACTGATTGCTTAGTTGTCTGATTGGATGTTTGGTTGATTGATTAGTTGATTGATGGATTGGTTGAGTGGTAGCTTGGATGATTAATTGGTTGGCTCATTGGTTGCTTGATTGGTTGCTTGATTAATTGATTGATTAGTTGTTTGATTTATTGGTTGGATTTACATCTGTTTTTAAACATCAAGGTCCTATACAGACGACAATACACCTATATGGATGGAGAACCATACATTCAGTACTGAAAGCGCAATGCAAGAAATCCGCACCGATGGTTATACCCCTCAGTAACTCCAATGCAAACGCTAAGCACTTTGACCTTGGGCATAGCGGCTGCATGGGTGGGCTATAAACTGAAAATATCGATGATGACAAAATTTCAAGCTAATCCAATCTACGGTAAAAGAGACAGTAGGTAGCCAAAACTATTGGACAGACAGATGGACAGGCTGGCGACTAGATGTACCCAAAATGTGTTGGGTACAGTGCAACCTCGCTACAACAGCCACCCATGGGAAGACGCAAATATGGCTGCTATAGAGAGGTAGCTGTTGTAGGGAGGTTAATGCTAAATTAAATATTGTCGTTTGCTGTCTATTCATTTTCTTTGATAATTCTCATCAAATACATGCTTAGACAGCATTTTAGATTCTAAAGTGCTATCAAAACATGTTTTTATTGAGAAAGAAGGCAAAGCAACGGCAGACCAGTGTTACATACAGAGGAAATCATCCATTTGGGATATAAAATAGCGGCTGTTACAGAGGGGTTTGTTGTAGAGAGGTGGCCGTTCGGGGACGCTTGACTGTACATAGAAAACTTTCATCACTGAAAGACAGTATCCTGATCTGGTGCCAGGCACCCTTACTACACTGGATCACTTGGAACCATGTGTGAATTCCAGTTAAGATTCATGTTTAAAGGATTAATTCTTAAGGATGGATTCATCGCAAAGATACGCATACCCTTTTGGATTGACTGGTGATATATGTCTGTTGTTAATATGTTGTACAACAGACATATAACACCAAATGTGACTACTGTCTGTTTCACGAAAGCTGCCCAAATTTTACGGCTAAATAACAAAGCAAAAACAGCATTTTTTTCTATAATATTAAATTTTATCAAAATTTAAGAATGAGCCTTCTTTTTATTTCATGAAATTTGGTCAAATATTGATTTTATTACGAAAAATTTATTTGTCTATGGGAATTTAACTTGGGGGAAAAGAAGGTAGCGGAGTTGAGGGAGGAGTCAGAAAACGAACAATTTTGGAAATTGACTCCGAAACCTGGAAGATAGCTTGGAAATGATCTAAGAACACAAAAGTTCAATTTTAAAAATTGGTCCAGTATTTCTGAAATTCTAAAAATTTCCCCAAGTTACCCCATATACATCTTCGCTCTGCGAAGATGATGTATATGGGGATTTAACATGGGGAAATTGTTTTAACACAATAAAATCAATATATGACCAAATTTCACGAAATAAAAAGAAGGCTCATTCTTAAATTTTCCTTTAATTTAATATTATCGAAAAAGATATCGTTTTTGAATTGTTTATGATAGCCGTACAATTTGGGCAGGTTCGGTGAAACAGACAGTAGTGTAATTGGGCTTATGACATTTGTGGCCAGTCAAGCTCCTAAATTGATAGTTGGCTCATGCAGATCAATAATGATCTATACTGAAAATGTGTTCATAGAAAGGCGGAGATAATCCATGGCCCAGTGACAAATACATTTAAACTAGAAAATGTGTTCATAGAACACGGATGCCCCACATATCGCTTTGATAGTAAACAAGGCCAAAAGTCCAAAAGGAGGAGATAATCCATGGCTCAATGTCAAAGCAAAACTAGAAACTCATTTTGTGCATCTACACACCATAAAGAAGCTACATACCAAGCATCTAGCCTCCAGCTATTACGGTTTAAAAGTTTTACAAGTTACAAGCCAAAATGGTGAAATTCTAAGTCGAAAAGGGGTAGATAATCCATGACCTGGCGGTCGAATAAAAAATCAAAATAAACTTTGCGCATCTACTCATCATAAGGAAGCTGCATACCAAGTTTCAGGTCTGTAGCAATTAGGGTTTAAAAGTTTTACGAGCTACAGGCCGAAATTGGAAAATTCTAAGTTGAAAAGGGGTAGATAATCCATGAGCTGGGGATCTAATCAAAATCAAAATAAACTTTGCGCATCTACTCATATAACTAGAAATGGACGCTTGTCGACAAGCGCATGTGTATCCCCCTCCCCAGATACACAAGTAGTTTGAAAAAAGGGTGTTCGAGTTATGCTCCGGAGACAAAATCAGTGACGGAAAAAACAAAGGGAGATAACTAAAAAAATTAGTGATGCAAGAGTTGTCATTCTTGCGTGACACACCTTTAGGGTTGTGGTCTATGCATGTGTGAAGTTTCATGAAAATATTCCAAAGGGTGTTCAAGTTATGCTCCGGACACAAAATCAGTGCACGAAACAACAAAGGGAGATAACAAGAAATTAACGACGCAAGAGTTGTCATTCTTACGTGCGACACCTTTGGGTCGTCTTCTATGCATGTGTGAAGTTTAATAAAACTAGAAAAATGTGTTCATAGAACACGGATGTCCCACATATCGCTTTGATAATAAATGAGGCCAAATTCCAAGTCAAAATTTTCTTTTACCTGACGTTAAAGTTTTTGAAGCACCAAGTATGTGACCTTGACCCTGGGCTTGGCGGGGCAGGCAGCGAACGTGGATTTGGCACAGGGCGGTAGAGGACCATTAGAGCAATGCATATATGAAATATGAAGCTGATCCGTGAAAGAAAACAGAAATTATAAGATATTTACTGAGTGTTAAAGTTTTTGAAGCACCAAGTATGTGTGTTAATGTTAAACCCTGGGCTTGGCGGGGGCGGGACGAACGTGGATTTGACACAGGGCGGTAGAGGACCATTAGAGCAACGCGTATATGAAATATGAAGTTTATCCGTGAATGGAAAGAAAAATGATAAGATATTTACCTGAGCATTAAAGTTTTTGAAGCACCAAGTATGTGACCTTGACCCTGGGATTGGCGGGGGCAGGACGAACGTGGATTTGGCACAGGGCGGTAGAGGACCATTAGAGCAATGCGTATATGAAATATGAAGCTGATCCGTGAAAGAAAACAGAAATTATAAGATATTTACCTGAGCATTAAAGTTTTTGAAGCACTAAGTATGTGATGTTAACCCTGGGCTTGGCGGGGGCGGGACGCACGTGGATTTGACACAGGGCGGTAGAGGACCATTAGAGCAACGCGTATATGAAATATGAAGTTGATCTGTGAATGGAAAGAAAAATTATAAGATATTTACCTGAGCATTAAAGTTTTTGAAGCACCAAGTATGTGACCTTGACCCTGGGATTGCTGGGGGCAGGACGAACGTGGATTTGGCACAGGGCGGTAGAGGACCATTAGAGCAATGCGTATATGAAATATGAAGATGATCCATGAAAGAAAACAGAAATTATAAGATATTTACCCGTAGCGTTAAAGTTTTTGAAGCACTAAGTATGTGACCTTGACCCTGGGCTTGGCGGGGGGTAGGACCGAACGTGGATTTGCACAGGGCTGGTAGAGGACCATTAGAGCAACGCGTATATGAAATATGAAGTTACATCCGTGAATGGAAAGAAAAATTATAAGATATTTTACCTGAGCATTAAAGTTTTTGAAGCACCAAGTATGTGACCTTGACCCTGGGATTGGTGGGGGCAGGACGAACGTGGATTTGGCACAGGGCGGTAGAGGACCATTAGAGCAATGCGTATATGAAATATGAAGATGATCATGAAAGAGAAAACGAAATATAAGATATTTACCCGAGCTGTTAAAGTTTTTGAAGCACTAAGTATGTAACCTTGACCCTGGGCTTGGCGGGGGCAGGACGAACGTGGATTTGGCACAGGGCGGTAGAGGACCATTAGAGCAATGTGTATATGAAATATGAAGCTGATCCGTGAAAGAAAACAGAAATTATAAGATATTAACCCGAGCGTCAAAGTTTTTGAAGCACCAAGTATGTGACCTTGACCCTGGGCTTGGCGGGGGCAGGACGAACGTGGATTTTGGCACAGGGCGGTAGTGAACCATCAGAGCAATGTGTATATGAAATATGAAGCAGATCGGTCGAAGGATGAAGAAATTATGAGACATTTACCCGAGTGTTAAAGTTTTGTGACGGACGACGGACGGACAAGGGTAACACTAAATGCCCCCTCCACTATCGTGGTGGGGCATAAAAATATTCCAAAGGGTGTTCGAGTTATGCTCTGGATACAAAATCAGAGCACGAAACAACAAAGGGAGATAAGCAAACAAGAATTCCGCGGAATCAGATGCCTCGCCTTGTCCAGCCTTGACCTTGAGCCCGAAAGCAATTTTCACTGGCCCGAACATATTATACAATTATTGACTAGTGAGCCATAGAATATCAGATTATATTCTATGGCTCACTAGTCAATAATTGTTTTATTATATGATAATAGTCTGTATATAGCACTTACGACCTTATGCTACTAGACAACAAGAAACGAGGCAAAGCCACGAAGGCCAGGTTTTTTTCCAAGCATGGACACTTGGATAACATAATTATACCCACTTTTTGTAGACTAGATGGCTGTGGCCTGCATGTCGCGCCTTGGGGCGAGGCATGGACACTAAAAAAAGAAATCGACATAGTGATGGAAAAACTTTAACGAAAAAACTTTAAAACCGACACACGGACGTACGGACGTATGCCAAAATGCCCGACGATATCGCGCCTTTTCAACAAGCGGGTGGGACAATGATGATAAACACCCATGTGAAGTATCAAGGTAATGGGTGAGCAGTTGCAGAGATATAGTACACAAAAAAATTTAACAAATAAATTCAAAGTAATTTGACCTTGACATTGCGACAGGGGCGCACGTTGGGGGTTAGAGTGAAAATATGGACGATGATAAACACCCATGTGAAGTTTCAAGGTAATGGGCGAAGCAGTTGCAGAGATATAGTATAACGAAAAAGTTTTAACCAAAAAATTTAACCAGACGTACGTTAAAAAGTTAACGTTGAAAATGGCTAAGTCAATTATGTAGAAATAATAGGTGAAGGTAAAAAAATGGTCACATGTTGGATAGTTGTATGTGGTAGGCACCCCTTGGTTATGAAGCTGTGAAAGTTTGGTGGTCCTAGGTGGTACAGTACCAAAGAATGGACTTAAACACGAAAACTTAACATTGTAAACGCGAAAACTTAACATTGAAAATGGCTAAGTCGACTGCGCGGAAAAAATGGGTCAAGTTAAAAAAAAAGTAACATGTTGGATAGTGATATGTGGTGGGCACCCCTTGATTATGAAGCTGTGAAAGTTTGGTGGTCCTAGGTGGTACAGTAACAAAGAAATGGACTCAAACACGAAAACTTAACATTGATTGTGGACGCCGCCCGCCGCCCGCCCGCCCGCCCGCCCGCCCGCCCGCCCGGCTTTCGCCAATCCAATAGCCTGGATTTTTTTTCAAAAAACCTGGCTAAAAATGGTCACATGTTGGATAGTTGTATGTGGTAGGCACCCCTTGGTTATGAAGCTGTGAAAGTTTGGTGGTCCTAGGTGGTACAGTACCAAAGAAATGGACTTAAACACGATAACTTAACATTGTAACACGCGAAAAATTAACAATGAAAAGGGCTAAGTCGAAGGGCTTGCTGCGGCGGAAAAAATGGTCAGTTTAAAAAAAAAGTAACATGTTGGTAGTGATATGTGGTGGGCCACCCCGTGATTATGAAGATGTGAAAGTTTGGTGGTCCTAGGTGGTACTGTACCAAAGAAATGGACCTTAAACAGAAACTCCCCCCTTAACATTGTAAACGCGGAAAAATTACATTGAAAATGGCCTAAGTTGAGCTGCGCGGAAAGGATAAAAATTGGGTCAAGTAACAAAAAAAGTAACATGTTGGATAGTGATATGTGGTGGGCACCTTGATTATAAAGTGTGAAAGTTTGGTGGTCCTAGGTGGTACTGTAACAAAGTAATGGACTCAAACACAAACTTAAAATTGATTGTGGACGCGCCGCCCGCCCACCCCAGGCTTTCGCCAATCCAATAGGCCTGGATTTTTTTTTCAAAAAACCTGGCTAAAAAAGGTGAGATCACATAAAAATTAGCTAGCAAGAATTGTCATTCATGTTGCGCGATCACACCTTCGTGTCGTGGTCTAGCATGTGTGTAGTTTCATGAAAATATTCCAACAGGTGTGTTCAGAGTTATGCTCCCCGGACAAGAAGTGTCTGCGGCAGACGCGGCGCGCTGTCAAATCCATTGTATCCCCGACGGAGTCGGGGGTACAATTACTAAATCATAATGAATAAATTAATTTGAAAATTGTCAGCCCAAGGCACACGAACATCATGCAAGACCTTCCTAAATGGATGCCACACGTAATACACACATATGTTTATAAATTGCACCCAGAGTTATTAATAGACACATATATTTACGAAATACATAGTTATGCATTCAAAGTTACAACACTTGCACAGACACAAACCTTTCATTTTTGAGGTAGTTTGTCGAGATCGAAAATATTCCGCCAAAACAAATTAGGAGTATATGTTTTATTTCTCTCACTGTAAATATGTCTTGGAATTTCATTAGATTGAGTCCTGAGGACTCAATTCTAATGAAATTCCAGTCATATTCATGATATTTTTAAAAACGGGAGAAATAAAAGAAAATATGATGATTTCTTGTCCGCTATTTTTGAACTATTTATAGCCCACAAGTTTCCAGCATTGCAGAGATA